>JAQIWA010000726.1:0-25981 GCA_034693305.1 Eueremaeus valkanovi
AAAATTGTAGAAAAATATATTCATAACATTTGATAAGAGCACGAGATATGGAGTGTTTAGAAGTGAAAGATGCGTTTAAGTGCCTTCAGATAAATTTGGGTCTCATAGACGTGAGTCAACTACAAGAGTGCTTACATTTTAATCTCTAACTAATCAATTGATCATTTGATTCAATAATAGCCTTAAAAAGGTTGTGTTTGTTGCGGGAGTGCACGTCAATCACTCTTAAGCTAATTGTGTTTTTCGAGAATAACTTATACTTTACTCTGTATTCTGTATGCATTAATTTTTATTTGAAAATCTATCCAGTTTCAATTCCAACTTTATTCTGCTATTTATTTGTTTTTAAGCTGTCATACAAAACAAATTCAAAGTGATTTGCAGATGAATAGTAAGTTTTGATTCAGACGTGATATGAATATTGAATAATTGTCTGATTTATAGAAATACTAAATACTGTTAGAGAGTGTCTCTATATTACTGAACAGTCTTATACTCTACTCTAGACTAGGGTTTGCATTATTTATTCACTACTACTACTACTACTGCAGTATGTATTCGATAGATTCAGAAGTTGTTCGATGGGATGGGAATTAGTTTCTCAAAGTTATGTGAAAGTTATTTCTACCCAAAAAATAATTAGAAAAAAATATTTTTTCACTTTTTGCTGCATTCGAATAGCAATTCAAGATTTATGGCTTAAAACTAATATATAATCATTTCGCTCAAAGCTATTGTAGCGATAATTGCAGTAATGGGTGTCTGAATTGGGACTCAAAACTTATGATTTTCTCTTTGATTACTTCATCATAAATTGGCCAAGTTCAGCGAACTCACCAGTATTTTGGTTGCTAATAGGCAATACTGGCTAACCTAATGGAATTGACCTACTTTTTACTAAACATAGAGTACTGTAGAAGCTATTGTACCAGTGTAGATTCAGTAGGCAACTGATGAGCTTTGACTTTGTGACAAAACCAGAGGCAGAAGGTTTAGTGCCTACATATCCTCATAGCTGCAGAATGAATAGCTGTTTTCTGATCAGTTTTCAACCCATCCTCTAGATTGCCAAAAAAGTGCCATAGCCCCCCCCCCCCCATGAGCAGCCAACGCTCTGCATCTCTGGACAAAGCTATGTACAGTATTAACAAATAAAATCATTCAAAATGGCATTATTTGCGGCAATACTTATGAAGACTATGAAAACAAATTTATTTAATGATAATTATAAGTATAAAGAGATAATGAATTCTGGAATAAATGAAATGCAATTCTGAGCCTATTTTTCTCACTTCTGACTTGTATTCCATTGAATAGAATAACAGTCAGACATAAGGACAGGAAATGTTTTCTACTCTACGGAGAAGTTATTGTTAATAATAAGTGATTTCCATAAATGAGTCGTTAGAAACAGATCTGACTCTAAAGGCATCACTGAATTGGGACACATGTAGCCAAACACCTTTGACCGGAATAACGTTTTTGAATTACAAAGTGCTTGAATCAATTCCTTTGTGTTTCATATCCTCCCCTATAATCACATTCACAGTCAGACTTTTGAATATAAGTTAATATAAAGAATTCAATTTATTTGACATCAGTTTAAAATTGCCCTGGCCAAAATACCCCTAGGTTTTGAAAATAGAAGAAATACCCCGAGGTTTTTGGCCGCAGTATAGGAAGACAATGACGGCTTCGTCTGAATCTGCGATTTCACTGAAGTTCGACGAAATTGAATCAAATTAACAACAATTTGGACTACATTTTGGTGCCGGCAAACAATTAAGTCATCTTGCACATATAAGCCAACCTATCATAGAGTTATGCAGTATGTGTTAAATTTAGGGATGTGCAAGGTTGGTCGAGACAGGGGAAATAGGGAGGGATAAATCGGTCACTTTATCTCCCTGTAAACGGATGGATAAGCTAGCTTGGTCATCCCTCATGTTTTCCAGTATTGTAGTTCAGACTAAAAGCTGCTTCAAATGACTCACGAATTGTAAAAATATCTTCAAATCGTCTTTTGTTCTAAAGATTATGCTTTAGTCGTATTTTGAAGATAACCAGAGATATTGTCAAAAGTGATTCATTTGGTTTCAAATCTTCTTTTATTGGTTAGACTGAAGACAAACACAATGACAGAACAGATAATGAACTGAGAAAACAAATTGTTTAGTCTGAACAGTATTTTTATTAAACCTGATTCCCTTCAACGCCCAAACATTTTCTTAAAATTATGCTTATGATCAAGATCAATTGGATGATATTGAGTTGGCTGAATCAAAAATTTTCTGAAGCACTCAAATCAATGACTGGTTATGTATTTCAAAGCAGACCTTAAAAGTTATTCACATTATTCTTGCAAACCATGATTTGACCCTCACTTATAAAAAAAAAACGGTAATAGAAGTGAAGTTTTCTTTTAAAAATGATTCTGAAATGTAGTGAAAATTATTGTTTTTAAGTTTGAATTATTTGAGACTCATTTACAATATATTAAATTAAATATTAATAATAAATGATTACAATTAATGAATTGGGTTTGAAATTGATAAACAAAGCTTTCGAATGAACTGGTCAGCCGTTATTGGCTTGTAGAAGATCCGGGACACTTGTAAAGTACAGGGAATCCTTTCAGACATAAATCATTTATAGCGATCAGTTTCAAAAATAATAGACAATAACTTTTGTCCGGGTGTTGCGCAGGTTAGGAACTACAGCATATTATATTGTAAAACTTTTAAATTTATAACAGGGCATTTCCAGTATCAAATAGAATGAACAAGAACCAAATAGTCTTATCTATAAAATGTGTGTAGAATACTGGCGATACTCAAAGCATCTACGACCATTTGTCTTATTTATGTTTATATATTGTATATTCAATATCTATTGAATAAATATAAACTAATGAACAGTTTTATTATATGAGTCTATTGACTAAAAAAGATAGAAAAGAGAATTATTGCCATTCATTGCATTCATTTGAATGCTCTCTGAAAGGCATTAAACACCGATTTCTTGAGCCATTCGACTCTATTATAGCGCAAATGGTTATGATTTATGTGCATAACTATAAACATTATAAATATTTGAATTATTTATTATTTCAATTGCTTTCTCACAAAATAACATTTGTTTTGTTATTTTCTCATATATTGAATACTTAAGCCTCTAATAAAATATTTAGCAATTTATTTGTCTTTTGAATATTAGAAAACATTTTTTGTTTTATCTAAAATCAAAATATTTTAATCCCAGACTAAAAGTAAGACTCAAAAAAATGCTTGATTTTCGAGTTTTAAGTCTACTCTGGAGCGCCCCAATAGCTCCCCGGTTATAGCGCACGACTTTCAGCTGGAGAGCTGGAGTTCGAGCGTTTGAGCCGGTGGGCCAAGATTTGGTGGTTGCGATGGGCCAGTCACCTGTCCTGTAAAGTCTCCGACGCGTAACATTGCCTCCACCGATACCGCAAGGTAAAAACACTGCCTGTAATTCCAGAGACTCGGCAGTGTCCCCCGAAAGGGGTTGGTGCAGAAAATGTTATGTTACGTGTTATGTAAGTCTACTCTGCTCTGCAGTATAGGAAAAAGATTAATAGATTGATAAGCAATAAGAGGAGAGAAATGCAAATCTTTTTTTGTTCAATACTTTAATTTTTGTTCCCAATTAAAGGCCATTTCCAACCAAATGGAGCTGAAATGCCGCTGTCATGGCGTCAGCGGTTCGTGTGAACTGAAGACCTGCTGGCGCACATTGCCCTCGTTCAACCAGGTCGGACATGTACTGAAGCAGAAATACGAGAGTTCTATACAAATATCACCGAAAGCTCGCAAACGACTTCGCCGTAAGGGCAAAGTGAAGAGGAAGGTGCCGGTCAGGAAAGAGGACCTGGTCCATATACATAAGTCACCCAATTTTTGTATACAAGACCAGAAGAAAGGCATTCTGGGCACTACAGGCAGACAATGCAATAAAACATCTACCGGTCCCGAGAGTTGCAACCTTTTGTGTTGCGGCCGCGGCTACAATACCCAAGTATTTCGTCAGGTGGAAAGATGTCAGTGCAGGTTTCACTGGTGCTGTTTCGTCACCTGTTCAGGTAATGATTGATTGAATTTTTTTTATAAAAAAATATTTAAAAAATGACATTTCATACAACACATCAATTATGAAATGGTTCACTAAAACTCTTGGTTTGATTGCATGACTACTTTACTTATCATACTTACTATACTCGCTATACTGTAATCGTATCCATACTTCCGTACAGTACAGCAGTTTAAACAGTAATAACAATTTGAATACTTATTTGAAATTTACTTTTAATTTATAATTATTGACAGTTTGCGAGCAAATGGTCGAAGTCTATACGTGCAAGTGATCTGAATAACTGATGGATTTCAGAGTTGATAAAACTAAACCAATCAAATGCTGGTCTGATATAAGGCCCCGATTGGAGGCCAAGAAAGTGGACAATAATACGACTTTCAGTTCACTGTATTTTCTGTGATATTTATACAGTTTATAAAACAATTTCAATGATTGACTAAATTTGATTTGAATTTGATTGACGTGGATATGATATAAGTGCTAAACGAACCAAACATTTTCATAATTTACTACACGACTTAACAAATGCTACTTAAATACAAAACTCGACTAAATTATTATTAATACTGTTTTTACTATACATACGAACAACTAATTAGAAAATAGCATTCAATTTAATTATCACTTAAACTATAAGATTCATAAATATTAGAGTCATTTACAATCAAACCGATAATAGTTATGAATTCGATTCAATGCCTTTACAATCAATTGTATAAATATTTGAATTAAACTTAATTTTGTAATAAAATTAATTCTCTTTAATTAGTTCTCTTAATCATTTATTCAGTTATTTTTTTATTAGTTATTTTATAATTAAATATTTTTCCATTTTTCATGTGGTACAGTATTTTCCCTGAAAGATACACCTTGTTAATGGGAAATCTCGAAAGATTCTTGTGTCAGGTTGTATTTATTCTGTGACATTCAATGAGTTTTGTTTGATTTGCGTTTCAATACTGGCTCTGATGCTCAATATTGACATATCGGCACAAATGGTGTGTCTGGTCTGCGGACAGACTATTGACTTAAAACGATTCAATGGCAGCACTTGCACGACAAGAATTGTCTTCAACTCTAGCTCTTTGATGGCTAACACAATTATTGCAGCCACAGGCCAACCCACAAGTCGAGAGGAAGTGCTCTAAATGTGGTCACGAGGGGCGAACGTTCGCCACTTTTTAGACGAGGGACAGACAGTCTCTTCTATACGTGCCTTAAGTGCGGCGGTCAGGAGAACGAAAACTCTTAAGCCTTTAAATCCCACTTTTCTCTCAGCTCTCTCTCTCTCTCTCTCTCTCTCTCTCTCTCTCTCTCTCTAATATTTGTGTTTAATCTATTAATCGCGCAAACAGTCTATTAGAGAACATTTTCCTATACATACTGAACAGTACTCTCCAATCGATTGATCGGACGATTAATAGGTTAAACACTTTATTCAATGTTTAGATTAGAGAGAGAACTGAAGAGCAGAGAGAATAGCGGTTCAGATCTTCAGTTTTCGAGTTTGGTTTCATTTCGTGTCCAATATTGTGGTTCAAATGTATTGACTCGCAATGAGCAATGAGCAGGAACATATAATTTAATTATAATCAAGTGCAAAAATGGTCATATTTTCTACTTTCATAGTATTTCTATTGATCTGTGGTCAATCAGTTCAGCAAAATGACCCGACATATTCGGACAATCATTTGTTCAATGTTACTGAAATAGAGGAAAACTATAGAAACGAATCAGCAGTTCATGAGATTATTGATGATATTTGTACTATAGATGAACTGATCGACAAACTCTTGCCCGAAGACTACGAAGAAGGAAAGCTTATGGACATCAGTGCCAGAGTTGGGCACATCAACCAAACATTCGCTCGAATCGATAGAATCATAAGACTTGCGAATAATTATTCAAATAATTTAAGTCCAATATTACAGAAACTAATGGCAAGATTTTCGACAATTATTTATGAAATATCACTTCCGGCCCAATGTATGGCATCGCTGGCTATCATTGCAGAGGCTATTACAGGCAGACAGTTGTGGGCCATGAAGTGTAAGCCATTATCCACATACTATCTGTAGCACTCGAAAAGTGGCAAGCTTGAATTGAGCAATAAGAATACATTTATACTGTATCTGTACCATGTATATTTTTAGCGCTCAATTCAAGTGCGACCTTTCGAATGTTACTGATAGTACAGTTTATATTCAATTTCATTATTTACTCGAATTTATTGAACAAATGGGAGTAAAAATATTTTCTCGACTTTTCAATCAAACGAATAAAGTTATTGACTCAATGGGAGGAATTCCATCCGGGATTCTGGAGGGCGTGCTCTCGAGTATTGGCGAATATAGCGAATGCTTAGAAATCAAAAGCCCGGATGAAAGCCGAATAGCAATCACTGGTCAATACTGTTTAGCTAAGCCAATAATACCTCATCCCAGCAGACATTCGTATAGAAGAGGTGAACCGTTGGATAATATATTCTCAATACCCGAGCAATACATAGACGAAGTCATAGATTTGCTCCATCTGTTCAACGGATCGCTAATTAATATCGGAATTTGCATTCCTTCCACTTGTCATCCAATCGATGTCCAAACAGCTGTCAATCAAAGTATAAAAACAATAGTTTTAACAGTCGGTAAAATTAGAGGTGGCCAGGGAGGGCATTCAGGCAAATTTGGGGAAATTGCTTTAAGGGTTCAAATATCACTTCTGTTAAATTCAATCTAATCTCGGTCTATTCGGTCAAAGCGTCATTTTATACGTTTTGCCCACACATACAAAATAGTAGACATGCGCAAGGTCCAAAAAGTCAAGGGTTTTTTGAAATAAATTTTTTTCCCAAATTGATGTGAGGTACCTAAACAACGGGTTCGGCCTACAATTTGTCACCAACCTAAAGGTCCGAAAACTCGGGTATCGGAAAGGCCACTTAAAATGACCATTTCAAAACTCAGTGGTATTTTGTTTTGAACACCCCTTGCGCATCCCTACAAAATAAGCCAACCAGATCCCCTGACTTGAGACCTAACTGCTAAACAAAATCTGAGCTGACCCACTGAGTTCTGGGACCTTGGCCACCGAGGGGTCATAACGCAACAGAATCTAACAAAGCATTAAAATTATTAAAGTTTTATATCCATTGATACGAATTCCTGTGCAAATCGGACCGGAATGTCATATTAAAGACAAAGCAATAGATTTGGATACCTATCAAATCGTTTCGCTGTAAGTCTAACCGAACGTAAAAATTAATTCACTTTTAATTAATTGAATGTTTGAAAGCATTATATTTTCAGCACTACTTGTATTAACCATTTTGTCAACAATTTATGAATACTATACGTATTCAGTGAAACAGACAGATGTGAATCATAAGAAACTAAATGATCAACAAATTAGTTCATCGCTAGTCTCGCAAATAATAATATCGTTTTCTATTGTTTCGAACACTAAATCACTTTTTAAGAAATCGACCAAAAAGTTCGTTAACATTGATTTCATTCGCTTTCTAATGCTATTACAAGTGATTCTTATGCATCAATACTATGTGTATCTGTTCTGGAGTGCAATGCCTTTAACTAAACGGCTATTCACTGGAATGGCCAGTAAAGTGGGCACAGAATATAAATATGCATTCCTTCGCAATGTCCACAACACAGACTTCTTCTTCGCCTTATCGTAAGTCATGTATGAGTTATACCATTAAAAGATGAGCTTTAGTTCCGCATTAATCAGGAGTATTGAAAATGTTGTCACAGAATCGCTGCTCATTTTTATCCACAATCAGACCTATTATTCATTCTTATCGTAAAATACATGTAATTTATGACTACTCTTGGTCTTTTACCCACATCACTTTTACCCTCTTACTCCTGGTCATTGCTGTACTATTAATTTAAACCTTTTAATAATAACTTAATTGTAACCATAATTTGTGAAAATAGAGGACTTGTGACGGCCTATAGTCTGATCGGAACCGTTGAACGGAGTGGAGGAAAGTTCAATTACATTCAGTACGCACTCAATATGTATCTACGCTTTTATCCCTCCATTTTTGGCACTATATTAATGTATTACTTACTGCCCCTGGTGGGCAATGGACCCTTTTGGCCATTGGCAGACACTCAGTATGTCGAGTCATGCAGAAAGTTCTTGTGGCCGAACCTATTGTCTTACAATTATTATGTATTAGACTTAGAAGAGTTCGTTCACTCGTCTATGGTTTGTATAAACTTTTAGTTGTCTTTAAACCACACAATGTATGTAAACAAGACTTATCAATATTACTTAGACTCCGCTTTCTACAACTGAAATATTAGAAGAGCTCTTAGTACAGTATATAATAGTTTACATCAGGGCTAACCAGCTTTCATTTAGGGAACTAAATAAGTGTTCGTTGCTTATAGTGCACATAATTCCCAAGCAGAAGCTAATATTCAGAATCCGTTTCTGATTCTAAGTTTAGTTCTTTTTTAATCCCTGTCTTTATGTCTTCAAACTTATAAACAGTTCAATACATGTTTGCCAATTAATAGTCACTCAATTTCAGTGTATATTATTTGCACTCAAACCTCACTTCTTAGTCATCTTTTATTTGTTTATTTCTATGAACTGATTAGTACACAGATTAATGATGAAAGCATACGGTAAGTATACTTACTCTTTTGCAACCCGTAGGTTTACACAGTATTAAACCCAGTGATGCGAAAAGGGGTGATAAAAAGCTAAATTCTATTGATTAACAAGAATTAGGGCTAATTTAAGCTCATTTTAACCGAATTTAATTTTGAATCTGATATTACTTTAAAGAATATAATTATGAATACATTAACTCTTATTCCGCATATCATTGATATAACTGTTCACAAAATATAGTGTAACTTAGCAAGCTGGTGGGCCACCACCTGTTTCCATTTGTTGTTATTGGCGCCACTATTTATAATACCATTTTACAAGAGTTCCAAAATCATCCACTTCAATTTATTGCTCATTGCTTTCGGGTTTGTCATAAGTATTGGTCATATCCTCATAAAAGGCATTCCAGTAGTGAACCAATTATCGAAAATGAACTCAATATTAGAGGAATCGTTTTACTCCATATTCTATACCTGGCCCTTCATTCACCACATCTCTCCGTTCGCTGCCGGCATAATAGCAGGGTATTTGATCCGCAAAATGCCCAACGTATATCTGGGCGGAAGAATCGGTGAAACTATTTTGTGGTTTGTCTTTCCGGGCCTTACGTTTTGGGGCTTTCATTGGACGCAACAACTGATGAGAACTGATATGAATGTCGAAAACTTTGTCTTAAATGAAGTGTCGACTGAATTGGAAGTCTATCTGAACTTAACTTTTGGCAAATTATTCTATTGTTTGGGATTCCTTTGGGTTGTCTATATGTGCAGCACTGGTAGAGCTGGTAATCAGATGATTGAGAAAAACTTAATTATAATAATGAAAATATTTTCTCTATTTATCTAAGAATTCCTGAATCGTATGCTTTCGTGGAATTGTTTGACTCCGATATACAGACTCTCTTTAGGCATATATTTAACAAACTTTTTGCCTCCGATTTACAGCTTATTCTCATCCAAACACTCGATTGAATTGTCCGATCATTTAATGGTATTTTAAATCTCAAAAATATAAACCATTTCTTCTTAATGTGATTTTTGTGTCACTCAGATCACGAATTTTGTGTTCAGTACAATCGTTACAATCGTTTTGTCGTATATTCTTCACATTCTTATCGAAAGCCCTGTCCTTAACCTTTTGAGAATATTGCAGACCAAGCGTAAGGACAGTAATCAGAATAATAATAATAATACGAATAATACAAATAATATAACAAAATTGTGAATTCGCTCAAAGAATATATAATAAATAGAGTCAATCAAAGTTTTGAAAATCAAAATTCTATAATTTTATTCTCTATAGAGTCTACACAGTATAAGCCCTACAACAGTGGTGTGCAGGCGCAATGGGGCAGTGGAGCAAAGGCCAGATAGGCCAATGGTCGTATAAATATCCCAGGCAATCTGTTTAGAAAACGTTGAATAAAATCTTTTTTCGGCTGATTATGAGATTTTGCTCCGAAAGTTCGGAGTTTAGTCCAGAATTTGAATTTTAAAATACAAAATGTCAACTCAAGAGTAACTTACTAGACTACCAGTAAGAAAGCCTCCTGGCCATTTAGTTGCAATGTTTACAATACAAAATGGTTCGTATGATTCATATGCTGTATCGATATTTCATAGATCTATTTTGAAAAGACCTGTGTCAATAACCCTGTCGACATCATGCTTATACATTGATGCAATTATCAAGATATTATTTGTAAAGTACTACTATTTAAAAGGTATACAGTTTTCATACAATTGGAGCAATTTATACAATAGATACGTAATTACTGTAAAAATAGTTAAGGTATGAATCATTCGGATGACTCGTGTGTATCGCAAGCGTAATAACGAGTGAATAACGTTATTAACGACTGTACGTATGTATGACTCTCTGGCTCTGACTCTATATTAGAGTGAAAACACATTTATATACTTCTCATAACAAAAATGAGTTTAAGTAAAACGCATTTTCAATATAACAACAATTTATTAAATCAATTATTGCCTAATTGTATAGCATTTCATAGAAATATTTCTTGATTTTAGACACAATTATAGACATAATTATAAATATATTTTATTTAAATATAAGTATATTTTAGTATTCGCTTCAATCAAATGCCTAAAAATAGTAATTCACGCCGTCATAAGAAAGGTAAGATTTATACATGTATTTGTATGCACTGTATGCACACTATGTATTGTATATTACCTAATCATATCAATAATTAATATATAAGTTGTATATAAAGGTATATTAATAGTACACTATTACAAGTTATACTATAATAGTAGTAATAGTAAATTAATACAGTATTCACAGTCATATGTAATCTATTCATACATTCATTTCTAACTAATTAATTAAATAATTATTCGTTTATTTAATAATTTAGTTATTTTTTTAATTATATTTCCATTTATTTAATTATAATTATATTCAAATGAATTATTGATTCAAATCTAAAATCGGATTAATTTTGAGGAAAGAGTGTATGAATTGTTTGAAAGTATCCATATGTTTGCCACCAATGGATTGATAGGACGTAAAGGGGTTTGCATTCAATCGATTCATTGCATACACTCTTTGCCAACATTTGAATGAAATAATGATTTGTTTTATATTAAAAGACTTATCGATTGAATTGAACCCAATTTAGGGCCGAATGCGGCCAACAATAGGAAAGAAGAGATCCGTTCGGTTGTGAGCGATGACTGCGATTCCGTCAATGCGGACAACGCGTCGGTCATGTCGTACACCTCTTCGGCCAAATGGGACGCCAATAGTGACGACAACAACACCGGCGACGACACGACTACCATAGCTGAGGACAATACGGGCTGTTATGTCGACGACTTCGAAGAGAAACTGATTGAAGCGATTGACGCAACCGCTGGCAAGAGCGCCAAAACCAGACAAATGAACTTGGATTCCATCCGCAAGGCTCTGACCACAAGGTTCTGCTATGACTTCCTGTTCGACCGGTCAGTTCAGTGCACACACAACAGGCCTGACATCGTTGAGCATTGCTTTAAATGATTGTCTTTGTTCTGAAGGAAAGTAACGATTGGAGACCTATTGGAGCGCTCGGCCAAACGGAAAGGCGACGAATTGGGTTCGGCTGCTCTCCTCTCGAGTGTCGTTATGATAACAATGGGCGCCACCGATGAAACTGCGAACATATTCCATGACTTGGAATCACATTTCATTACATCCCTGGCCGACAACTCTGTTTCGCCTGCAGTCAGATCTAAATGTGCTGTTTCTTTGGGGTAATTATTCATGACTTCGAGTGCTTCTAAAAAGTGATTATTAATTATATTCGCATTCATTGTCTGAACGGATCAATAGTTTGGGTCATTTCATAACAAACAATGGTTTGGATTCGATTGAGCCGATTGTGGATCTGTTTCAGTCCATATTCGCCGCCTCCTTCTTCAAAGGCAACGGTGCGATCCCGACGCACACCAGCGATATATCGTCACTGCATGCCAGTGCTCTGTACGCGTGGACTCTTCTGCTAACCATATACTCCCCGACCGCTGCCATACGTTTGGCCGATAAGCACATCAAAAAGATAGCGGAACTGTTGGACTCACCGGATGTGGACCTGAGAATAGCCGCCGGAGAATGCATTGCAGTTCTGCACGAGATATCACGTGAATGCGACGAAGACTTCGAGTTCGACGAAATGGACTCCTTGTGCGACAAACTAAGAATGTTGTCAACCGATAGTCAGAAGTTTAGGGCAAAGAAGGATCGAAGACAACAGAGATCTAGTTTTAGGGACATTTTGCGCGCAGTCGAGGAGAGGGAGGCGCCCAACATGATCGTCAAGTTCGGACGGGAACGGCTTATTATCGACTCCTGGTGTAAGAAACGACAGTACGACGCCTTCTGCTATGTCCTCAAGTCTGGACTCAATCTACACTTAGGTTGGGCTCATATGACGCCAATCCCTCAATCCATACAAACTAATAAATCAATTGTTTATTTCATACGATTTATAGCCGAAAATGAACTCTTGAGGGATATCTTCGAATTGGGAACTCCTCTCTCGAGTTTGGACCCGACCTCCACTTTCAAGACTTCTAAATTCGAAAGAGTATTAAAACTTTGAAATCTATTAATAATTATAATATGAGTTGTATTACATTGTATTGAATTGTCTTCTCTGTACTGCAGAACATGTCAAACATCGCTTCGTGTAAAGCGAGGACTAAAACCAGAGGAAAGCTCAGAGACAAACGCGCAGACATTCTCGCATAACTGGCCATTTGGCGCCTATTCATTGATTTACTCTTTTAATTAATTAATTAATATATTTATGACTTTATTGTAAATATATATTATTTTACTTTTCTTTTAGTCCAAACATTGGTCAGAAATTCTGACTCAGAATAATAGTATTGAATAACCAATCGATTGAACGCTTATTCGTTAATAAACTAATAAATGAATTGATTTTTTTTGTTTTCCATCATTTGAAGCAATATTTTATTGACTATACGTTAAGCACTGATTCCTTATTGTTTGGATTGTTGTCGAGTACATACATATTGTAGAGTACTGTCCAACAACTGAGCACTGGTAGCTTATTAGCAGAGCCGCTTAAACTCATTCAAATGCCTTGAGCACATTTACATTGAATCATAAACCAGCAAAAAAAGCAAACGTGAATTCAATTTCAGTCTATCAATACGAGTGATACTCAGACATGCATTTCTTTAGTAAGTTGCTGCCCCCGGGTCAACAGTATTCACATTTAGACCCATGAGCTATGTTTAGGTAAAGTACACTCTCTAAAACTGAACCCAATATTACACTATCAATAATGATGCTGGGTCAGATTCGCCATCTTATTCACAATACACTGTTTATACTGATTGAGCACAGGTACTATATTTTCAATTTTCTAAAATTCTAATTAATTAAAACAAAGATAAAAATGATTTCGTTCTTATAATAGTGAAGAGAGAGCACAATTTGTTTCATCTTTAAGTAAAACTGATTTATTTAAATAAACTTCTTTGCAATCAATTGCATACTAATTATCAAATAAATAGCAATCAATTGTTTGACATAAAAATCCATAAATGATATGAACAATGATATAAAACTGATTATAAATAAATTCATCGATAAATACAATAATTGTGTATAAAATAAAATTTACAATAAAATAATATTAATATAATATCTATAAAAAAAAAATACAAACGAATGGCACTTAAACTGATTAAATGAAAAAATATGTTCATTGATGTAAAATCAATTAATTAATTGCAACTATAGCTCATTTAAACTTAAATTAAGTTTTGAACAAAATATTTAGTTTTGATTCGAAAATAGACTCAATTATTAATATTATCCAAAAAACGGATTGATTTGAATATAAAAGCTATTAATTGAACACTAGTTTTGGTAAAAACATATTTTGTTAGCAATTATTAAAGTATTGAAAAATAAATTTAAAATTTGTCTGCATTTAAGTTAACGATAGAATAATAGCTTTAATTAACAATCAAATAGAGATCGAAATTGTAATGAAATTATATTTTGTGCGAACTATAACTTCGTTTGGTTTGACTCAATTAACACGTCGTTTCATATGTCGAAGGATTTGATTGTTTGAGCTCTTCATCCAATTGTTTGCTCTTTTGCGAGTCATTGTAGTAAGTGTTGGGAACGGGATAATTGACATAAGTGTTACACTTATCCAATTCAACCCTCTGTTTGTCGACCCCTTTCTCTAGTTTAGTGATGATTGCCTGCACTTCACTGACCAGTTCGGCGAATGTTGGCCTCTGTTTGGAGTCCTCTGACCAACAGCTCAACAGAACAAAGTAGAGTAACTCCGGACAGAAGGCCGGCCGAGGCATACGTCGGCCCTGTTTTAAGTAATTCAAAATTTCCCAATTGTCGACATCCGGATAGGGAGTGACGCCTCGGGTCAACAGTTCCCACACGAGCACACCGTAAGACCAGACGTCGGTCTTTGTGTTGTAGGTGCCCTTCTCGAGGCTCTCGGGTGCCATCCATTTGACGGGTAGTTTACACTTCTTGTTATCACTGCTGTAGTAGTCTCTCTCATATATATCCCGGGATAGACCAAAATCAGCCACTTTTACGCACGAGTCTGAGTCGAGCATACAATTCCTGGCCGCGAGATCCCTGTGCACGAACTTCTGACCGGACAAGTAATCCATACCTTTATTGGAAAGAAGAGCTCAATTAATAAGAACCGAAACTATTATGAATTGAATTGCATTTCTATGCAAACCCTTTGCTATTTCTATGGCGAACACCAATAGGTTCTTAACCGTCGGGTTGTTCTTCTCGTCTCTTATATACGACAAAAGGTCCCCGTTTTCCATAAACGGCAAGACAACAATAGGTGATCCGTCCTCTTCGAAGCAGACGCCTATGAGTGTCAGCACGTGATGGTGTCTGAAGTCCTTCATCATAAGGCCTTCCTGAAGGAACGACTCGATATCCATCTCTTCGCGCATTACGGCTAACAATCAAAGTATTTATTACAAACCAAACCAATGCCAACCTATGGGTGCTCTAACTCACAGCTGTGCAGCGTTTTTACTGCTACTTCTCTATCCATTTCCTTTTCGGGTGAATGCAATAGTCCTTTATATACGCACCCGAAGTGTCCCTGTCCTATGACTTGTTCCAGACTGATATTGACCCTTTCGATTAGTATCTGTTCCGCGCGCAGCAAATTCATGGTCTCTTCTGACACCTGATATCTTCTGCCTCCTTGTGCGTCGACTGGTAATAAAGGATGTGTGACATCTCCGCGAACATAATCTATGCATATATTGTATATTTGTGGCAATCAATGGATGCAAAGCCCATAACATTCAAAGCAATCAATCATTTCATAACAAACATTGAATATTACGTCTAAACTACTTCTTATAATAATCCCTTCACCGATACCAATACCAACACCAACCCAGAACCAAAATTACCCAGCACAAATTCAATAAACTTTTAAATAATTTAACCCTCGATATCAAATCAGATTCGATGCTGGTCTGTGGTCAATATAAGCCATGTGCTGGCACTAATTCCACTCAGCTGATTAGGCACATGATAATTTGCCAAAGTAGGGGAGTGGTAGGGTAATGGGCCGAAAATTCATTGGAAAACTTTGGACCAGAGTCTAGTAGAATATACCCAATCCCTGCAAATCCTGATTAATAGGTAGTGACTAATGACTCATATGAGTGACTAATGAGTGAAATCCCTAATCGCTATCAACTTATTTCTCGATTTGTTTTTATAAGTTTTCTCTCATTTCTCAGAAAAGCATTCAATTATTTATTAATTTCTTTAATTGACTTTCAGTTCAGTCTATTTGTGCTAAAAGTCTATTGAATTTGTTTATAAGTTTATGCGAACTCACTGTTATGGGAATGTTGTGTCAGATATGCCGGACGTGTCTCTCCTTCACTCTCTTCCGCCCTATAATGAACGTCCGGAAAGGCCGGGTATTTCTTCAGAATGACTCCACGAGACCTAAGATAATAGACTGCGGCCAACACTACTACAACAAGTATTATGGGAATCAGCGTCAACACCATTATTGCGCCGATGCCGAAGCCACTGCTCGGCTTCGGTACAAATTTAATACTTCCCGGACTTCAGCACAAAATAATAAAATTCAAAGAAATAATTAATTATAATAAATAATAGCATTGATATACAGTTATTGTAGTAATGATCTATTGGGCACATATGCACACATTGGGACACCTCTTTGGCACATTGGCATTACTCAGATAGGGTCGGGTCAATTTTGATGAATTCACAACATTTGCAAATTATAAAGTGCTTGACATGTATTGAATATTCAGAATTTAATACTAATCCAGGTCATTGTTATCACCACTTTCTTTAGAAATGGGGATTATAAATTCGGTCGGTCGTATCAAATTGCGATACTGCACAGTACAGCTATCAGTTTGAAAGTTACCTGAATCTAATATTTCCGACTCTGATCTGCACTTTATGTTCGTTTCCATCGTTTTTGAAAATCTTTTCGTTGTATTCAATGACACATTTAGTCAAATCCTTTGAACTTTCCTTTTCGTTTATAGCGCAGGGAATCTCTAATTCGCCAATTCTGATGTCAATCGGGTAATCAGGGCTCAAATCTTTGCCTTCGATCTCAAGAGTCGGTTCTTCCAAAAAGACTTTTACTATCTTTCCTTTGAAGTCATAAAAAGTCGGATCCGGATAGTAAATGAGTCGGAAGGTATGTGCATTCACGCTGTAATTCTTGACGCCGTCCAAAATGAAGGTCAATTGGGTCTCAATCGGCACATTGATCTTTGGCGAAGGAATAGGGTCTCCGATGGCAGGCGTCGGGCAAACCATTTGTGTGCCCTCTCTGTTCACTCGACACTGACTTTTGGTTCTGATCTGCTCTTTAGTGATCCGCGAAAATATTGATATAAGCACTCGTGGGTTGTGTACGGAATTGAGGTTAAGGCCATTCACTGTTATGTTTGTGTTTCCGCTTTTGATTGTTGTCTTCGGTTCATATGAATAGATAATTGGATTCGCTTTGTATTCAAAATATTCATTCCATTCGTAAGAATAGAATTCCTCTTTTGGCGAATCGGGTGCTCTCTCGGGAACCGACGTCTGGCCAGTCATTGTCCGGTTTTGATTCATTATCATCTCATTCGAGTCGATGTAAAGACGAACACTTGTGTCACCTGAAGAGGAATATTGCGGACCACTTATGCAACTCAGATAAGAGCTGTTATTATCGATCTATGAATCAAATGAAATATTTTATTAATTTTTAAATATTTTTTATATAAAACCTTTAAATTAATTACTTCTTTGCACTCAATTCCGGCCAAAAATATAGTCCTATTCGAACCGATTTGTAAATTCTGGCCATAAATCGTAACATTAGTTCCGCCATCGATGGGCCCATAGGATGGGTAGACGCCCAGCAATTGTGGCTCAAGGTATTTGAATTCTGTTCTCGAAATAGCTGTCCCATTGATGTCATAGGGACGGACCGGACCGCCGGTCAGGTCTTTGACGTCCACGTGTACTAAGCCTTCAAATAAATGCAAACATTTTTGAATGAAACGAAAATTTCGATATAAATAATCATCAAATGTACGACAAATACCCGAAACTTCTTTATTCACAGCTTTGGTTCTGCACTGAACTCGTCTCGACTGGCGTTCAATTATCTCACAGTCAGTGCCGGCGATAGTTATCTTGATATTACTGTTTTCCAACGAAGAGTGAGGTTTTCCAAAATTGTCTCCACTTATGGTGACTACAGTTCCGCCCAATAGTGGACCAGATTTTGGTGTGAAATCAAACACCTCGGGCGGACACCTGGACTTACTCATGAGTTGTGGGGTTTTGCACTCGTCATCAGTGGCGCAGTAAGAGTCACACCAACCACAGTGGAGCGGATCAGATGGATCCAGACATGAGGCACAGTCTGTGTGCAGAGAACAGGAACCGAACGGAAACTTAACCAATTGATTGCCGGACAATAAGTACAGGTATTCTTCCTTATTATCAAATGCCGGGTCCGGACGAACGGAACGGTCTGTCGATTGCGTGGATATATTCATTTCGAAGATCGGCTTCTCTGAGGCCGAGCGCTCGTCGATCAGCACTTTCATTATCAAACCATCTTCTGTTCCAATCGCTGCCACAGTTTTGCTGTTCTGAATGGCAACGGCCAGTGATGTCACGTGACCTGAGATTAGCGAACAGAACATCAAATATAGTATCGATTGAACCCTTCTTTCGACTGTTCCTTACCATTGATTGCCGTCAGAAATAATCCATTCAAAGGTCTATTACTTCCAATGTAAGGATTATGACCAGTGCCGCAAAAGTCTTGGGTCACCGGTGCGTCCAATCGCTGACATTCCCTTTTCCTTCCATTAATCACTTCCAGTATTTGTACTTCACTTCCGGCGACAAAGCATTCTTTGACGGCATTAGTGAACGCGTTGTTTATCTGTTTTATACTGAAGGCACAAATGGCGGAACCGATTGTCTTATTAATAGCGGTTCCAACAGTCGGAACGCCAAACGAGACGAAGAGAGTGTGCGCTTCGGAGTCACTGCTTATCTCTAGACTCCTATACTTTTGTTTTCCAATTCGGCCGAAATAAGCAGTACTTCCGATATAATAGTTCTTAATCTTGCCATTAGTGGCACCGGCAGCAGAACCTTTATCTTCGCTACAAATCAATGGTATTTCCATATATGAAAAGAATTCGTTGTCGTTCTGACAGATTCGGATCAGTTTAGTCTCATATTCCTGAGTGTCTCTAACAGTGATCGGTTGTGTGGACACGAAGTATGAATACTGAGAATAATTGAATCCATAGATGTATTTGACATTATATGTCTGTTTGTATGTCGGGTCGAAATCTACTTTCGTATAGGAAGCGCCCGAACTGTGGCTCAACACAAACCCTGTTCATAAAGAGTTCACAGAATCTTAAGTCATGTAAAGTAAGGACGAAAGGCAAGCATTGCATAGCATAGTCTTCAGTGCTCTCAATATTCGAAGCCAACTATAATATACAGTAGTCTATAAAATCTATTCTTTCATATCATACGGTAGACAAATGTTTACTCTTATTTTCAATAGCGTTCGGAAGCTTTAAACACGTTTTATATCAATAACACAACCAATAAATGTCTGACCAAAGATCGAGAGATGAATCGTAAATATGAATGAATACAATCATTAGTCAATCATTTTTCTTAGAAATCTTTCAAACAATTCAATGAGTCATTGGAGGAAATGTTAGCTTAGCTAAGATAGTCTATTATACTGTAGGGCTTAATACTGGCTTAACAAAGTCATAATACTGTATAATAGGGATGCACAAGGTCCCCCACGACAGGGGGTAAAATGGCGGATAATATGTTATATGACTTTAGATAACAAGTAATAAATTTTATTATTTTATTTAATATTTTAATGGTTTAATTGAGAATAAATTGAACGGGATTGTAAAGTACAAGTATAGATGAAATGTACTAGGCTAGTACTAAGAGGCATCAGAGAAAATTCAAGAATGCCAGAGTGGGGGGAGGGAGGGAGAGAGAGAGTGTTGAGGGAGGGGAGAGAGAGAGAGAGAGAGAGAGAGAGAGAGAGAGAGAGAGAGAGAGAGAGAGTCTTTGCACTTAAACCCACACAATATTACGAATAATGAATTTGAAGCAAATTCTTGAACGTCTGGTGTGCACTATATGCACAGTATGTACAGTATGTATGTCCGCCCAAAATCAAGTTTATATTTGTGAACTACTCATCCAGTTTAAGCTCATCTCAAAAGAATTTCAAGTCTTGGCGAAAAATAATTTATGAATCAGTACTTCATTCAAATTCAAGGCCAATGAATGGTTAACATTGTTTCACAGATTTATGAATGAATATAAGAATTCACTTTAGAGACTATGAAATGATTTTACAGTAATTATAGTTCGCTCTCACTTATAGTCCTTAGTCTCTACAGTAGATTCACTAATTGATACGGAGATGAATTTTGTTTTCAATTACCAATACATAGCGCAGTATTTTAAAGCAGTAGACTGTGAATGCTATTATAGCAGTGATCATAAGCAGCAAGGTATCAAAATTCTGATTTCAATTTTCAGCTGAATAATAAAATATTCACTTTTATCATCTGTATTATCAGTCATTAGTAATGACCCGTATCCTTTACCAAACTAGTACTCCTTCAGAGTATGCGGTCTACTATATATCAACTAAGGGGGCAATTAACTGAGATATACAATTTATATATTTATATTAAAATTTAATTAAAATAAAATTAACAATAATTAAAGTGAAACGGACTACGTGTTGACTCATTTTGCATTCAAATGGTGCAGACAAATAGTGATGGAATGCAAACATTTATTTTATATAAAATAAGTAAAAACAGTTTTGAATAAAAAGAGTGAAGAAATTTTTGGAAATAATTTGTACTTAAAGTGAAAATAATAATAGAATTGACTCAAACAGTGAGTGAATGCAAACATTATTTGTATTTTGATTTAAAAATATGTAAAATAAGTGATAAAACAGTTTTAAATAAAAACAGTGAAGAAATTGTTGAAAAGTTCAAAAAAAAGTCTGAATAAAAATCCCGATATTCAAGAATTTAATAATAATACAAATTCCAATTTCACCTATGCACCTCTTACTTCTGTGGCCGCAGAATCATCTTTTTCTAAATATAAAACATTGCTGACAGATAAAAGAACCAATCTCAAAAAGAACATTGAAAAATTACTTTTTTCTTATTATAATAATTTTCTTTAATTTTCCTTATAATCTGCGACATATATATATTTGTATAAATAATTTTTTTATTTTAATTAATTTTAAATAAATATTCACATTTTTTCATGTATTTCATAAAAATACACAATAATTGATTTGGGGGACAATATCTCGAGTAGACCGCATACTCTTTAGGAGTACTCGTTTGATAAAGGAAACGGGTCTCAGGTTATTATTGTTAACTTATTAACAATAAAATTGGATTGTATTGACCTTTCCTAGAGTATGATATCAGGGTCTGAACTGATTCAACTTATTTTCATTTCTCAAATATATTTAATTTGTGAAAGTTTTTTAGGAAAAAACTCTACAAATTCTCTGTTTAACTATGGAATTGCATAAGGGGTACAATATTGAAGCTGGTATTATTCGAAAGAGGGATAGTTCGGGTTTGATAAAAATTATACAGTATATGAAAAATATCCCTGCACAATTCAAAGCGCTGGAATCGAAAAGGCTATATTGACTTTTCTATTTGAATCTTAAACTACACAAAACGCACATGGACACAAAATTGATAATAGTCTTATTTGAAAGAGAGACAAAGGAGGCTCGAAAAAAATCTATATGAAAAATATTCTAGCACAATTCAAAGCGCTAAATTAAAAAAATGTCTATTCACTGTTTTTATCAATAATAAAATATTTTAAGAAAAACTAATTTTATTCCAATCAAACGCAAGTTTTTATGATGTAAGCATTACCATATTTGTCACTGATCAATTCGAAGCAGATTATTTTGGTTTTATGTGGATTTAGTAATAGCGCTCAAATCAAATATTATGTTCTCAATGGACAAGTCAATATTTGAGCATATTCGATTCTAGCGCCTTTAATTGACCAAGGATATTTTTCATATATAATTTTTATCAAACCCGAACTATCCCTCTTTCGAATAATACCAGCTTCAATATTGTACCCCTGTTGTTTTTTTTGTGGCGCACGATTCAAAGTTTGCGGACATATGAAACACTGTATTTTGGAACTGAAAAAGGGTAGGTCAGCTCCACTGACGAACTTATCTATTCTGATACAATCCATTAGAATTGAAACTGCATCAGTGGTATAATCGAGCAAGGTGTATGTTGCAAATGAATAACTAGTGAGCTGCAATAAATGATACTGGTTAAAACAAAGAAATATTTCAGTTTTAATTGTTTTCAGGATTTGTTTCAATGCATAAAAGGCTAAAATAATCACAAAAACAATTAACACTGAAGTATTTCATTATTTTAACCAGTATCATATCATATCAAATATGTTTTAACTTTCTTTATCAAACATTTTTCTCGATTAAAGCCCTGACGTATGCGAGCCATCAATTATAATGAACGCATTTACTTACGCCTTATATCATATGAGTTTCAAACTATAAATATTTGATTCTTGCGAACCAAATACGAAATTCTTTTCTGGATTTCTAATTCACACAAAAAAATAATTATTATTTTAATCCTAATCTGTTATGAAATCAAAGCTTATTTTTAGAATTGATATCATATTATATTGATTTGAAGGTCATTTTTAACTTAAAGTATTATAATTTATGAAAATTCAATCGAAAGCAATAGACACTGAAATTAAAGTCACATGAATTGAATTTATAATTATTTCATATTTTGAAAATATAAGCAGAAAAATAAGATTTAGTTGTATTGTAGTTATCATTGATTGCGATAATAAATTAATCGATTGTTTTGTCTTCATGTATAACAGATTTGCTAAACAAGCACATTAATATAATTAAATTAAATAGCCCGGGGACTAAAGCAATGAGTTTTCAGCGTTTATTCAAGAATCAACCCAGGTTAGAATAGCTACTTCGGGCAAATATTAGTTGACATTCATAATCGAATGATAAAAATATATTTGCCCTTAAAGTCATGTTATATAATATAAGCAGTGATTATAACATGACTTTAACGTATATTTTATTATCAATTATTCAATAACACAGTCATTGAGAATCAGAAACAAAGACTAATAAAGAGTAATAATTATTGTTAGAATCGAATGCCGTAATGATTATGAGAGCGAAAGTAGTTCAGCAGTTAGTAGTATAACCATTAAGAGTCCGTCTCATAAATACAAATGAGCCTGCACATTGCACATTGTGTACTCCTATGATATTGTGCAATATACCGTAGTAATATGCATGCAGCTTGCTCATTTCTATAATTTACAAGATTTTCAATACTAGACTGTTTTGCTGCAGACTTTCATTGTACCCATGGTAATCTCTACAGTATGTTCAGCCATAAGCACCTGGGCTATAATTGTTTCCATTTCGGTGGCAATTTCTCTTCGAAACAAAGAACTTGTACTGTAATAAGAATTGACATGAAGGATGTACCAAGCACAAATAGCACAAATAGCACAAATTCGAGCGTTTTATTTTCTCTGTCTGACTGTCGCTCTTTGTTTCATTTGTTGCTTGGTTTGTATGAGTGAGTGCATGAGCCAGAACATCGGGAAATCATCAAAATTTTGATTTTTAACTGTCAGCTAAATAGGACCCGGAACATATTCACATTTATCATAATATGTATAATTGATGTTTTTCAAAAAAATTGACCCCAACTAACAACTCATCCGGAATATGACATTCACTATAATGCTGTGAAAAAATGATTAAAACTGTACTGCACTGTTTTCTTTCTACAACTAAACGAGTTAATGTAATATTTTATGACCCGAATACTAACATTGAATAACCTGTGAAATTATTATAAAATATAGAGAATTATCAGAAATCTAGGTCTTTTTCAAAATTGTTCCGTTGCAATCAAACCGTTGTTCTAGTGCATGAGCTCACAACTCTATAGACCTTGGGTGAGCTCCGGGCCACTATTTAGGGCCACTCTTAACACAATATATGTATATGTCATACATAGACTCACTGCGAAAGTTGTGATTCAAAAGTATATAACATAACTACTAGAAGTGAGTCAGGAGGAAATGGATCAGTTTTAGTAGACAAGAGTTGAAAATAATTATCAGAAAACATGCACTAAATTCAATAAAAATGAGTCAAATTGGTACTGAGCACTTTAAAATGACCTGTGAGTGATATCATGTATTTACTAAACTATCTCATATATTAAA
This sequence comes from Eueremaeus valkanovi, assembly GCA_034693305.1. NCBI lineage: Eukaryota > Metazoa > Arthropoda > Arachnida > Sarcoptiformes > Eremaeidae > Eueremaeus > Eueremaeus valkanovi. The sequence goes on from JAQIWA010000726.1 coordinate 24,226, forward strand.
TGTACACAATTTTAGTCTATTTCTTATACCCTTCCCGTTTGAGCCCACCCAAGCTATAGACTGAGGGTGATTAATATTCGCTTTATTACAGTACATACTAAACGCATACAAGAAAAATATGACCAGAAATTGAAGGCAGAGATGAAGGCAAATAATTTGTTCAGTTTTACATTAATTATAACCAGTGACGGGCAAAATTAGTCAAGTACCTCTCCCTTGACATAGTAATTGACGATAAGCCACATAAGATACACACTGTATAGCACAAAATGAGTATAATATACACTGCTATAATGTTTTAGTAAATGAATGATCTTTCACCTTTTGTTCGTCACTGATATAAATACAAAATACAAATAGTATTGACAGACAATTGACTATTTGTTACTGCTTTTTCATTGCTCTAATTCTGTTGTGTGGCTGAAATATATGACTGGAAATGATTAGCACTGAATGAATAGCTATTAATGTATGGAATAGGGAACCCGAGGATCACAAATCTGAATGTAAGCTCCTAAGGTAATACTTGACTTTAGTCCCAGTTTAGTTTAATTTACATTTGCTAAGAAATATCTCTGAAATATTCACAAATAACTCATTTGAAATATATTTGAGTCAAGTCAAATAAGTTATCAGAAATTGAACCCTGATTAAGTGACTATACGTTTTGTATTGCGTGGCAATAAGATTAGTTCAACCCTTAATCACATCAAAGTATATCTGAATTTTTAGTTAAAATTTGAGAAATTTTTGGAAAATGATTGGTAATGAATGAGCACTGAATAAATTAGTGAATTTTCAGACATTTCTGTAATGTCTCTGAACAAGGACCTTTAAATAGGATTTAGCTCATAAGTTCAGTGTCAAAAAAGCCTATACAATCAGTGATGGTCAACGTGTCTGACGACAGGTGGAAAGGCTTAGGATTATGGGAATGAAGGTTAAAAAAATGCTGCATAAAAGTGCGTTAAATTTAACATGACGTACAAACGCGTATAAAATCGCAATTTTATCATTTTTACCTTGTTTCACAATTTATTTGTGAACAAAAAAAACTATTTTTTCGAATTTTCGCTTCCGAAACGTGTTGGGGTTCACTCACCCCAAGAGAAAGAAGGAGGGGTGAGGCTGAGATAAAGTCTAAGGGAGGGGTTTACCTATACGATGCATAAAATCACGGTTTTCTGCTCTTTAAATGTCTATACAGTATATACGCTTCCCGTAGATTATCCCTACAGAGATTCTTATAACAGTCAACCTTATGAGACCCTTATTTTGTGCTTGGAGATATTTATATTTGACAGAATTATATACAGCAAAGACTGCCAAATCTGGATTTTTCATTTATAATATCCTATTGAGTCTGCTCATGAATTTATTCAAACAAGATAGGTCATATTTCAGGGGGAAAGGTTGTCAAAGGCATTATGAGCTACTTTAGTAATTATATTGAAAATAAATATAAGTGAAGAATAAAAGCAAAGCTACAGTTTGTATAGAGTATTATGAACTTTCACATAAGTGCCATAAAGGACACTGGTCATTTCTCATATTTTGGCAGTGACAGATATACAGTGTAACTTTTTATTTTACAAGAAGAGGTAAAAATAAATAATGATTACCTGTAACCATAGCTCTCGTATTCCATACGAATATAAGCTAGGTAAGGCATTTGACCCGGGAGTGCATCTTTTCTGTCGCCACTAATTTCTGCGCTCATATCCATTGGGTTGTGATATTCGAAACAAGAAGTGTC
>JAQIWA010000727.1:0-25957 GCA_034693305.1 Eueremaeus valkanovi
AACAATAGGTCTAAACCGTTGCTTATAGAGAACTATTCCCTATATGGAGCCTGCTTATAAAGAGCTTATTTAACATTAAATTGTATAGCAAGTCCGCCAAATCATAATTTTCCGTTCACTATAGAGAGCTATTTCTTATACAGAGCTTGCTTATAGAGAACTTCGACTGTATAATCTTATTCTTGTTGTGCATACACAGAATCAGTGATGTGCAAGTGTACTGGGCAAGTGTGCTCTGCAGTACAGGCATAAATATATGCTTCAATTATATTATAATATTCCTAGATCAATTTAAAGAACATTTAAACACGGGCAAGTTGAAATTGTAATTTAATGAAAATTCAATTTAATTGCCACAGAATAATGTGCTTGAATAGATTGCTAGTAATTCACCACTAGTGCGCACACGAATGGCTTTAATTTAGACTTCAATTTAGACTTTGTATTCAAATTCATTGGAAAATAATTTGAAATAAATGAAGTGTCGCTGAGCGTAGAGAAGTGTCGCACAGAATGTGTTCACTAATTATTGTCAAAAAATGCAAAATTAATTTTCGGCTATAATTAGTCAAAAATAGTGAAGAATGCAAACTGAACTGATAAATTGAATCCGGGCCATAATTCTAGATAACGTGATCACTGATTAGGCATAATATGTCAAAGTTCACACAAACTGCAGAAACTGTTATAATGTTAATTCAATTTGCCATAAAAGGCAATCAATTTGACACAACGACAATTTACCAAGGTAATCTTGATGCATGTTTATAATCGGATAAAATAATGTAATTGTTTCTATTGAGCGAATTCTAATGAAAAGTATCCGGCTTAGTTGAGCCCAGAATCTTATGAAATAAACGGATAAAAGAATATTCTTATTGTTTGAATGTTTTTGGATTAAATGTATTTTATTTTATTAATATATTTCTGAGAATATTATACAGAATTTAATAATATATTCAATTATATGTTAAATAAGATAAGATCTAAATTGAATTTATAATTCAAAAACACATGAATGCATACAAACATCGTATGAGTAGTTCATAAATATTACTTATTATGGATGACTCGAAAGCAAACGAATGCCAATGAAATGGAAATAACTGTAAGAAAAACTGAGAATATTCTTGAGCTGAACAGAGATTCATATATTGAATGTAAGACCTCTGACATTTGGCAAGATATACATTCGAGTGAATATCTGTCCACAAAAAACATTAGTTTTATCACTGAATTTAAACACATTTAATGCAAAGTCGAGTTGACTGCTCAGACATTCTTTACAAACTAACCAGATTCAATTGAATTATTCAATTTAATGATTCAATTTATTATTACATTTATTATTATTTTTTCGCTTATTATTCTTCAAATTGTTTATTGCATGACTAAAATTGTTGCATCGAATTAGATAAAAGAATGGGTGAAATAATAAAACTTGCACATTTGGTGAAGACTGGTAAGCATCTGGGTACCTTTACATGTAAAATGTGAGGTTCGGGTTATTAAATCTAAATAACAATCAACCTCTTAAAAAAAGTGTAGCTCCGGGTACTTTGATGTGAAGCCCAATTGCTCTGAGCAGTACATTTCAACTCATCAATAAATCAGTAAAATATCTGAAACAATGTCAAAAAGAAGGAGTATATCCAATGGTGTAATATTGAATGTGGATCCATTTAGATCCAATGTATACATTTTCTATAAGTTTTTATAACTCCTTTTGTTTCATTTGGGAATAAGTTCTGAGCACCAGCATTATTTTCTTACTTAACCTGAGTATTTTACAATTCATAAGAAATATCTCTTTGAAATATTCACAAATAACTCATTAGAAATATATTTGAGTCGAATAAGTCATCAAAAATTGAACCCTTCTTATATTTGTTCATAACATACAGTATGACAATATGTTTTGCAGTCAAAATAAATGAGATTATTTCAACCCTTATATCACATCCAAATATATCTGAATTTTTAGTTAAAATTTGAGAAATATTTTGAAAAGATTTACAATCAATGAGAATGAATAGATTTTAGGGATTTTTCAGGCGTTTCTGTAATCTCTCTGGAATTTTTACCAAGTTGCTGTTCATTACTACAGTATTAAAATGGATATCACATATGAAAAGAGCGTTCAATTGATTTATCAATATATGAAAGTGTTTTCCAAATCATTATTTATTTATTACCTCTTCTTTTCATTCGTATCTCTGTTCTGAAGGAATTCAGACCTAATCTTAAATGGAAAGTAAATTATATTTTATTTTACTTTAAGTTCAATTTTCAATCAAATGTTACAGAAATATAAAGAGAGTTATCGTAGAAACGAAAGTAACAAAAAAAGTAAATTTTTTTCAATATAGAAAAGACATGAAAAATGAACTATTCTTTGCGGAGAACATATCCATCATATCTACAAATATCGTATATTTTTCTCTTTTCAGATATTTTCTAATCATTAGTATAAATGAAAAATATATATAAGTTATATATATTTTGGGATTTTATATAAAAATATATCAAAACTATATATCAGATCATTGAATAAGATTTGAGTTCTTATATATTCAATTATGAAATAGTATTTCTTATTCAAAAATGAGCAAGATCAGCAAACTCTCATATTTTATTTGTGTTTGAGCTGTATATTCGTGAATTGAATTTCACAATAGAGTCTAAGCGCAGTCAAGTAGTAGCAAGGTTGCTATTCTCAATTGCTGTCTCAACTTATTCGAATCCTATGTTTGAAAACGGGTTGGGGACTAAATTGGACAAGAATTTGGCCATTTCTACATTGAGCCCTAAGAGTTTGGCCCCAAGAGCCCTTGAGTGCCTCGGTTGGAATTCCTAGAATAGGGTAGGGCTAACCAAAACATTGAATGTTTACTAAGCCTTTGACTCAACCATGAAAGAAGTATGAATAATAATCCAGCTAATTTTACAGGCATTCATATCCATCCCTGGCATTCAGACTCATTTAATATGAAAATAATTATTAATGAGAACTCTATTCTAAACTATAATTAAATTTTGATATATTTTCCTAACGATTGCAATACAGTATTATAATTGGATTTTAACTTATTTTAAATGTTTAAGAATCTGTGAAAATATATGCATATTATTCGTCAGAATAAGTTCATCCAATTTATTATTAACTTAAAATTTGCAAAAGTTTTTATCTGCAAATTCTCGACTTTAATGATATCCAATTCATTTCCATAACTTATTTGAATACTTGACTATAAATAGTAATATATTTTTCATAACATGTTATATAATAGAAGTACCGGTAGTTTAGAGCTCATTAAAAATATTTATGGAGTTTATTATAATTACTTCATTGAAATGTTTGCTAAAGATTTCCAAATAAATTAATAAAATTTAAAATCATATGTAAAGTAAATATTATTTTTTGAAAATAAAATATATTCAATGAAAAGGGATTTTTATTTTTGGTATACATTTAACCTTTTGAAGTGAAGAGCAATGATTTATCTTCACTACACTCTCCTATCCTATTGAAAAGATTTTTCTGCAGAAAGCACTGCATTCGTGAAAATAGTTTTATTTTTAAAATCCTAATAAAGTATATCTGAAAACGTCTTTTGAAAAAAAGAATTCAATCGAATGAGAAAAATAGTCGCAATAAAAACATATATTCATAGATATATCTGACGATAAATATTGACTGAACTTTCAAATAATAATATTCACTCTAATTCTCTACTTGTTGTTAGCGTTGGCTCTGCTTCGCTCTACTATACTGTACTGGGTATAGCTGTGGAGCAATATATTCCGGTGACGTTCGGGTATTAGATAGAACATTGTATTATATATACTGTACAGTAGAGCACAAGTAGCACAAATGATGCGTATATACAGTGCAAATGCCAGTGCTGTCATATAGGAGTGCATTTGCGTGTATTGTTTACTCAGCTCTAACACTGTTTGTATGCATTCTGAACATAAGCACAAGAATATTCTTGTTATTCCTGAATCTCTACTATTAAACACTATTAAACTCTGTACTATTCGTCTATCATTTCCAATGATTTGCAACTTGTTTTCCAACTCCTCTCAAACATACAAAATGCGTATAAAAAGTTGTATACAATTTGATATAATATTTATTTTTGTATTTCTTAGAAATGAGTTTTATTTTATTTTTTTTCTTGTATTTATTTTTTTCCTGTTTTTCTGTTTGCAAAATCATTGAACACTAAATGCTTATCCTTTTTCTTCATATATTTTATCGATTGATCAAAAATATAAGTTTCTTAGAGTTTTGAATACCTTTTTCTATATAAGTTTTGTTAATATTCTTGACTTAATTTACATTTAATTGATTCCGTTTTTCGTCTCACTTAAGGGAATTCGCATTTACTTAACTATATTATAATCACTGAAAAAATATATTATATTTTTTCGCAATATTTAATATATTCAACGCTTGTATGCTATATATTAGTATGTGTTAGGAATAGAGTCGATGTCTAGTTTAGTGTCTGTTTTCATGTAAGTCAGACGCGATAATACTGAACATGAAAAACAATTTCACTGAACATAAAGGTATGGGACATGAAAATTATTTTTACAGTTAATTAGTTAATGAGTGGAAATGGATTGATTTTCTCGTAAAATAACACTAATTGAAAGTATTTTATCTGATGTCAACTCCATTTCCGAACTAATTACTAATTAAATATAGAAATGTTTTACTCATTCCTCTTACAGATGTGATGCAAATGCAGAATATAATGTATATTGCGTACAATACTAGACATCAGTTTATATTAAAGTCAAAACAGTCTTATTGTGTCCAAAAACTATGAATATTTAGAGCCAGAACTTCCCTAAAGAGTGAGCTTTAGAACAATAATATGATTTGTTAACCGAAATAAATCAAAACTTTTGATAAATTAGAGATTGCTTTCAAATCTTGGATGAATTCCCATTGGAATATAATCAAGGTGGATTAGAGTCAACAAAATTTGTAAAAAACAGCTCAAATATCTCTGTTTAAAAGGAATTCGGGATTTATTGTACTTTTGCTAACATTGTGAATATCTATCACAAAATAATCTGTGATTTCTCACAGAGCAAATCAGAATTGACAGGAATATCAAGATTTATTTCTACTTCATATACAATATACGTAATCTCAATAATAGATTTTCAAACTCAACATATCAATGGTAGCCTAGACTCAAAATTTCTAAATTGATATCAATCTAGTATTTCATATAGAAATTTGAAAATAAATTAAATTCTGTCTGTCTGGTAAAATTGTGTCTAGTAAGAATTTCTTACATCATTTTAATCAAATTAAATTCTGTTTTTTTGGAAACTTTTTGCGATCGAAGTTAAGCTGAACTAACGTTAGCTTTATTTTCATTTATTCCAATACACCATTAGGTATGTGTCAAATGGACTTTTACTACATGTGCTAGATTCAATTAGACTCAGATATTTCAATGTCTGCCTTATTGTCGATTCTATCGAATTAAAACTTATTTGTTTTGTCGACAAATCCTTTCATATTAGAAGAGCTTAAATAAAACAAATACTTATTTTTTACTATTAGTGAAGTTTACTATCTTTTGAGACTTCCAGTGAGTAAACAGGGTTGTCCACAAACGTTTTACTTAATTATTACTTAATTAGATTCAGGCAACTTATTCCGGTACACAATTTTTCAGATAATTTTAATTCTAGATATTGCCTGTCCATTATCACCCGGTTATACAACGGCGCAAAACAATTTTATAAGATCTTCAAATGTGTCCTCTCTTGTAGACCGCAATCGCTATGAACTAAATCTTATTGTTTATATCCAGGGTTTGAAAGTCGTATTAAGCCTTCAGTTCAGAGAGAAGTGTGAAAAGCAGAAGAAATAGTACAGTACTGTCCACTCGATTTGTAGAGCCCGTACTTTTTGCTAAGTCAAGTCGTTAAGCTTACATTAATTAATGCGACCCAGTGGCTAATCAGAGCAGGTTTATTGATTAGTCATTTGTAAGGGTCATTTTATTTGAGATAAAAATATTCCTGTCCTGATCAGCTACTGGGTCACATTCATGAATGTGAGCTTAAAGCCTTAGCCAAATGTTCTGGCTCTAAAAAATTCCTTAGTGCTGAAACCCAGAGCAATTTATATTGAAGTTTCTTTAATTACCAATTGTTTCAAAAAATATGTATAACTTTTTAAGTTGAAAATTGAATGCATAATAAATGTTGTCTAATAATAGTCTATTTGTGGACACGTGATGTCCATCTCTGATCATTTAATTATTATTTATATAATATTCTGATATTATTTAAAACTCAATTCAAAAATCAATAAATAAGAGGAAGATATGAATTGAAATAAATTGCATACGGATTAAGTGTTTTGCAAAATGTTTGCAACAAATCTTTTAATCCGAAATAATGAGGGCTTTAATTGGAGGTAACCTTATCTCTGGACAGACATTAATTTTTCTTTACTTTATATAAAACAAACTTTGAATCCATTTTAGTATTATTTATAAAATAGGTAATTCTATTTTAATGATCTAGGTGTAGCCAAGGTGGATCAGTTTCAAATATTATCTATTTTGTTGAAGTTATAAGACTTTTGATCAACTATTCAGACAGAAAGTCAACCGATATATAGATTTTTCAATTTCATGAAATGCAGATCAATTTATTCTAAGCCAGGAAACATTTAAGTTTATTCGTGATCATTCCTGCATTTTAAATGCCTGCTACATGTGCCTGTATATGTGCATAAATTAGGAAGTGGGAGAAAAATAGTATTATATTATAATAATAATAATCAGATTAAATAATTTTATTCAAAAAGAATTTTCAGTAGTTTTCCGAATAATTTAAGCGAATTCTAAACTTTGTTATTCATATTATTCACATATTTTTATATATAATTCTCATTAAATATTTAAACCTTTTTTTATAATGTGATTCACAAAACTTTTCAAATATCCACAACATTTTAAGCCTAAAAGAACATAAATTATATTTAGGTTTAATATAAGATAAAATATTTAAACATAAAATTTGTTCATATATTCTGTTTTGACTTTAATTAGAAAAGAATATTCTCTACAAAAAAAAAGACAATTCATTTGGGACGTGAATATAACAAAGGGTACGAGTGCTTACTTTTTCGGGAGTGTCCAAGAGCTCGAGCAGTAGTGCCCCGAAGGCATCGACAGTCATGGCTTTGGTCTCGTACTCGTTCTTATAGTAGGCCAGTGTTATGCGTTCGCTGTCCTTCAGGTACTTCAGGCACTCCTCCTCTAATAACTCTTCGTCGCAGTCGTTATCTGTGATCAGAAGAGTGGGCGTACCCCTCGCCCCGCCAGACCCAGGGCTAGACCTGGACTGGGGTGAGTGACGGCTACGGCTGCGACGCATCGAACACCTCGAGGACGGAATGTGTGCTGAGCTGTGTGTCTGATGATCGCCGAAGTCGTAGTCTTTAACTAATTGAGCGCAAGCACTGGCCGGCACTCTACCCACGTACTTGACTTTCATTGTCAGTCTTGGAGACGACTTGAGTATGTCGACGGCCTCGTCGTGCAGAACGTCCCGGAAGTCATAGTTGTTGACCGCGAATATTTGGTCGCCGACCTGTCAATAGATGTGCGGAACAGTTGACTAATAGATATAATACTATATATTTATCTCAACTATAGATTGCCATTAACTATAAGATTGTATCGATTTTTGTATCTATTTTTCTCTTCCGAAACACATTAACCGAAAAAGAGCTGTCGTTTAAAGTGTTTGTTATATTGTTTTTCTGTTTACAGACTTTGCCTAACATTTATGTAAAATTAGATGAAAAGAGAGGACTTGTATAGAGTTGTATCGAAATAAGTATTGAGAAGAATTGCAGAAATAAAAGACAAATAATTATAATGAAAGCCAATGCGAGTAAAGGATAAAAACAAGAAAAAGGGAAATGAATTCGCTCTCGAATTCCATTAGCGAATGAAGTGTTGCAAACAGTGAACAACGAAACCAAACATTTGGAAAAATATTTCGTTTTCGCACATATAATGTCTATAACTCTATCTCTGCTTCTATGCAATTGTCTCTGCGCTCAGTGTGTGTGCAATGATTACCTTCAATCCTGCCTTCTCTGCCAGAGAACTCGCATCGATTCCGGTCACGTATACTCCGAGTCCATATTCGATGCCACCCCTGATCATCAGTCCTAAACTGATTCCTTTCTCCATATTTACAGTCACCTAAAGGAATAAAGCGATAAAACAGTACAAGAGATAACTCAATCAGTTGTTTATTCATTCAATTTTCTTTATCACAATTTTTATGACACATAGACTCAAAATATATACAATATATACAGTGTATTCAGTCTGTATTCAGAGATGCCGAACCGGGTTTATGCGCTTTTAGCCTGCACGAATTAAAATTGGTGACATTAGAAGACCTGTGAACCTCTGCATCCCTGATGTTTGTATTCTTTCTTTATTCAGATAATCAGTCAAACTTTGCCGAACAAAATGATTTCAATCAGAAATATATAATGAGATGGAAGTAAACCATTCTATAAGCCATTATATACTGTACAGTACCGTTCAATTTATCATGTTTTAACCTTTCTCATATAACAGAATCATTTTCTTTTGAATGAAATTAAACGAAAACCCATTATTAAAGGCCTTTTAAATGTGATTTTTATCAAGGTGATACTGTTTGCTTGGAATACAATTCTATTGTCTAATCTATTGATTAAGGCATGTGATCAAGCACGTTTCAATATAAAGTTAATTTCTTTAATGTCTTCTATTTCTTGATTGAGACTAGAATTTGTCGCACAAATAGATTTATTAGTATTGATTCGCACCAGTAGGTCGTAAGCGCTTTTTGTGTCAGATATTGGGTTTCAAAAGGTTTTTGGTCACAGAATAATGATATTTATCAAACAAATCATAGCTTAGAAATCAAATTCTCTATAGACTTAAGAAATAATATTATTGCAGAAAAATTCGTCCAAAAAAAATAGTTTTGATATTTTTGTTGTTCGTATTCTTATTAAATAAATTATAGAAAAATATTTTGAAACAAACGAATTGAAAAACAAATAAATAGTTTTCTGTCAGCAATACTGTCGATCAGTTTGTGCTCATTGTCTCTATTTTGGCCTCACTTTCATATAATTATAGCCATATATTACATGTATTCAAGTATTAATATCCGGGACAATGCAGACAATGCAGACAATTCTCATCAGCAATATTGCAATTACTTATTGTGATGTGATATATCTAAAGGCATCCAGGCTTATGTTTATCGGCTCGTTTTATTTCAAGCTCTTATTCAATTGCAAACCATTTTTATGGGTTTTTTCTCTATTTGTAAAATATTTTTATTACAACAAGAATTGAAATAATTTATAAATACATTTCATTTGATGTAATAAAAAGATCGTAAACAGAATCGTCTTTATTATCAGCAAATTTTTTTCTTATTCTATTCCGGGTTAATATTAGATTACTTATTGAATTCACTCTATCTTCATGTGCTCTGTGTATAAAGAAAATTAATCTGGATAAAGATATCAATTTATTTAGATTGAATGCTGTATTCGTTTTATTTTTTCAATTACCTCGTTTATTTCAATTAAGAACTGCTCTTTGTCTAACTTGTGTTTAATTCAAATAACATAAAAACGTATTCAAAAACATCGGTTGAGTAAATATAATTTGATTATTGGATGCAATTTAGGAATTAATCGAAAGATATTTGTGTTGACTCTATCCAAACATTAAGTCCAGTCAATGACCATTAGAGCAAACAATTCAGATCATCGGTTCGGACATAAAAGCACAAACAAATTGAAACCAATACTTCATGAATATTAAAAATATTCTTTATATATAAATATGAACACAAAGTGTGACACAATTTATGAATAAAAATATTTTCAAAATTTTATGGAAAAAAATAATTTGATTTATATTTTGAAAGCATTTCAGTTAAAATAAAACTTAAGGCACGCAATAAATACATTCATTGTTCATTTTGGGTGCAGTTTGCACCCGACACTTATTTTTTATCAAGCAATCTATTATCATAAACACTGTCCGATCAATAAGAATGAATGGAAATTCTAATCAATGTAAGTTATGCTCCAATCCATCTAAATTATTCGGCATATTCTCTATTTAAAAATATATCCAGTATCACTTTATAGAAGATTTATTCCAATCGTCAGATCTTGTGCATACAGTTATAGCACCGGCACATCATGCCTTTCCAATTAATTAATATGTATCCAATAGTATGCTAATACGTTAGGACCGCTTAATTGCTAAGTCTGACGGAATGCCTATCAATTCGCTGACTATATTTAAGTGAGCTTGTGCACATTAACCAAGATAGGAAGATTGTTAGGTTTGGGTCACAATTATATTGTATTCGATGGAAGGATAAACTGAAACAATAGCGGATATAAACTAAAGGCTTATTGGGATATGAAGTGTAAGAAGAAATTTTGAGTATAACTATAGGAATATAGTTATGAAAACTTTATTATTATTTTCGATCAAAAACTTTCTTTCTGTTGATAATCCTTAAGGGAATCGATCGAAACGATTGCTCTGCAGTTCAACTCTTTATTTGATTAGATTTTTTTCGAAGTAATATAAAAGAGAGCTTTGAATGAAATAATACTAATAAAGAGAATATAAAAAATTATTCTCAAAATGAATGAACGGTAGGAGAGAATGAGTGTAAGTGCGATGAAATGTCAGCTTTTGTGTGGGGAATGTATGGCAAACATTGCTTACTTGTCTCAAATCGTTAATTGCATTTGTGTGCGATTTTCTCCTGAATGGACTCGAATTCATTGAATTCATTTGACGCTCCAGTAGTGACGAGTCGTTCATAATTGGGCGATCCGGCGGTGGTGGCGATGTCGGCCTTCCATCCGGGTCTATCCAGGCGTAGCAGTGATGTCGGCGCTGATGTGACAGTGCTTCGTGTCGGGGACATATGTTGAAGAGCAGGCAATCGTTTTCACATATGATTCTGAACGCCTGCTTACATGTCATGCCGTCGAGGAATGACGTGTAGTTCGTAGACAGGATCTGATCCCCAGGTCTTAGACCGCACTTTTCGGCTAAACTTTCTTCTTGTATGCGTGATATGTATATTCCCTGAAGACCTGTTCAATCATTAAAATATTTAAATTAACACAAAATCATTTGAATTGACATAAAATTACCAAAAAATGATTGCAATTATAAAAACATTAACTGATGTTAACATCGAAACCATTTTACATATTTGAATAAATTTCAATATTAATCATAGTTTTCTCATTGAAATGAAAATAATAAGTACCAGAATATTCCTATCATTCTATGTATGCCTACTGTACACAGTGTACAGGATCAATTGAAGATAACTAGTCCTTAAAAATTCGATATATTTTTTTATAAAATCCAAAGGCTTTCTGAATGAAAGAAAATTTTTCTTATAGAATACATATAAAAAATATTCTTTTATTTCCCGACACATAAAAGAATTTATTAGACCAGAGCTTATTTCACAATTTTTCTTATTTTACTCTCTTTTTTCCATTTAATGAAAAATTAATTTTTGAACAGATGTGAAGATTTAGTACACAATAAAACAATTTTGAATTTTTACTTCACAAAAGTTTACTATTTTCTCATTACAATCGTCTCTATAAAGGATTTCTGTTTCCATTATTTTATTGATGTTTTTTATATTAACCAAAAATTTAATTTTTTATTCGATTTTTTCTCTCAAAAGTAATATTATTATATATTTTTCCTGAATATCGTGTTATATCAGTGTTATATCAGAAAAATATTTTGATTTGTTTATACGTTTAGTGGAGTAGACGACAAACTGAATATATTTTATGCAAACAATATATAAGAAATTGTTTTATTGCAAATGATTTTCATATTTAGAATAATTGTATTTCAAATTTGATTAAAATAAAATTCAAATAATATACTCGAGTCTGAAATGTTTTTAATATAATTTTCTATAAAATATATCACTAAGAAAATAGAGATAACGACGGATTGTCTTTAGAGTAGGTATAGGATGGGCTAAATATTTGGCTGAATTGAGACAAAACTAAATAAATGGTCAAAAATAACAACATTTGGTTTAATGTGAGCACAAATTTCTTAAACCTATTTGTGGTCACTTTGGCAATGATTCAACTGAGGAAAAGATAATTGGCTCAGGGTGATACAACGAAGAAAATAGTTGTTCAATTTCAATTGGAAGGGTCATTTTGTCTATACATTGTGTCGCAGTGATAGGCAATGGGGTTATAGGGGTATACCCCCTGTGATTTTGTCTGAGGCATATCCCCCTCTTTTTCGATGATTTGGAGGAGAAAACTCGAAAATGGGGACACTTTTCGGCGAAAAGTGATTCATTGTACCCCTTTTGGCAGAAATCTTTGGCTTACCCCCTCCCAGTCGTCAGACCCATTGCCTATCTCTGATTACGTCGTTATCCCTAACCAAAGCTCATACTATTCACAGATGTATTTGAATAAAATTTTTTAAAATTACTTCTTTTGCATTAAAATAATATTAAAGAAAAGGCTATTCTCTTGCAGTCGAATAAATGTCTTTACGTTTGCTTTCATTTATAAGAAAAATGTTATTATTTTCAAAATTGAAAGAATGAAAAATTCCGTTCAGTCTTAAAGTTCAAATCCACAAGGTTTACAGTTAAGAAAATAAGACTTAGCTTGATACTTTTATTGATAAACTATTTCTTAGCTGTTACAATAATAGCAAGCTCGATTTCTAATCTATTATATAGTTTTAATTAATTATTAATCTTGGTGAAACCCTATTTGTATAACTTGATGATTTCAGTTGCAAATTCTGTGTCATCGGTGATGAATAATCAGTTGAGTCTAATGTGAATAACCAATGGCTATATCAGTCCGTTCAGTGAATTTATAATCTGAGTGCTAACCGATTCTCACCACAGCCTCATTTGTTATCAGAGTGTCTGCACAGGCATATAGTGCTGGCTTTGACCACAAAAACAAAATCTAATTTTCTCTTTACTCGACATAAATGTTAAAATAGAAAACAATACTCAATAGGAATACATTCGCTCCACTTTCTGGACAGGAATATAAATAAATAGAAATCTAATTATGAATATTACATGAGATTTATAACAAGAGATTCGTTTGATTTATTTTTATTGAAATACTTAATCAATTCAATAAATTTCCTATATTTGCATTGGACCAAAGCGTGGCAATACTGTTGCGTACTGTACACCCTTGCAAGTTTGCATAGGGGTCGAATGCGCCACAAAATTGTATACTACCGTTAAAAAGCTGTATTAAAATACTCAATTGAAAATCGATAACCCGTTTCTACTTTACTATTGTTGCCTGTATTGCGAAGGCATTAATGCCATTATTATTATTATTATTATATTATACGAAAGTAATTAATGTCTGCCATAAATAATAAATCGTCTAATTTAACAAATTGGATAAAAACATTAAAAATATGTCAAAAGATTTTTAAATTTTTATAATAATTTATTTTTTAATCCATTCAGTTCTGTGTCTTTACAACTATACATGTAATTAGAGTTTTTCACTCAAATTATTATTTGAAAAAATCAATATTCTGTTAAAGAATATTCTTTTATGCGTTCAATGTTTATCTGTAATGACAAAAGTTTTAGACAAATTTTTTTTGCTTTACTCTCGTGTCACCAGAATATTCTGTATACGGATGTACTGTAAGTGGATATATCGTATGATTCATACTGTGATTGCATGGCTTAGACAACAAATCTATTTCTGATAGAATAGTATCGTTTCGGTGAATAATATTACACAACATATCGCTCACAAAAGAAGTAATATTTGAGTTAAGATTCCAATCATATATCATATCCTTTTGATTGTGAACTCATTCTGACCATCAGAAGAGACAAATTAATAATATATTGACAGCATATGTCTGCGCACTATCACAATGAGCACAATATGCAAGAACTAACACAAAATGATGGCATCTTCCATTAAAGTTATCAAACTTACCCCGATTTAAATAATTTCCTATAAATTGCTGTAACTTCAAAATTGACCCGAGTGAATTAATATGAGTGATAATTGAGCCAGTTTGTAATGCATTTTCCAAAATTACAAAACGCTTTATATTAAGTAATTAATATCGAAATCTAAATTTGACCAACTTCACTCAATTTTTACTTTTGTGTATTAATTAAATTCACACTGGCTGATAAATAATCTGGCACAGTATTCTGTTAATCTTTAATAGCAGAGCATATTCTGGCAATACTACAAACGTGTTTATCTCTGGTATTAATTGAAGTATTAATTGTTTTGATTATATGATATGAAAAAACATTTAATTATTTGTGACATAATATGAGTGAATGTGAGCAACATTTATAAAATTTTAGTATTTGTTGCTTCAAATGATATATCCATAGAATTGAAGTGAATTGTGAACATTCATTCGGATGAATAACTAGGCATTACTTCTAGCAAACAGTCTGTAGTGAAAGGAAAAAGTAATTTCCTTTACGACAGGCATTCTTACGATCAGAAGTATAAATCATGTTTTGAGCTCAGGATATATTCCATTACTATTTGTTTAAAGATTTTTTCATTAAAGTCTTGACATCGAACTAATTAATTATAAATTTAGCCTTTTTTAAAAAGATTCATCCGGGCATAAAAATTTGTAATAAGCTATGAATTAAGAAAGTATTCTGATTAATTGATCCGCAATACTCTAGTTCTATCATAAAAATCAGCATTAATTCATTTTCATTAAGAATTTACTGAACATTAAATGTCAAACGATTTTATTTTTTCGGCTTCAATACAAATGCATTTCATAGCTCACTGTATGTCTCAATTGTGTCACTCTTTTGTGTCAATACGGGTGGGGCTCAGAGCCAACCGAATTCAATCCATTATTTGAGAGCAAAAAAAAAGAAGAATTATTTTTCATTTCAAAGCCTTGTTTGGCTCAAACATGTATTCAATATATTTTTCTTTTGTGTTTTATTTGATGGCAAAGAATAAAGGTTTGAATTATTTGTGTTCACTATAATTATAGATGTGTGCAAGATATGCCAATTCAGGTAAAGGTTAGATTGCATGGATACTATTGACAAAAGTGATTCGCTTAATGTGTCAGGTAATTTTTTTAAAGGTGTATGGTTATTAATTTATTATCACTTGCGTTTACCCTTTATTATTACCCTACAAACTGCCTGCGCATAACTAAATGATCATTTAATCTCTAATAATATTTATAGTTTACGATTAAGACATCAGAATATTATTATTTAATAAATATTTAATTTTCTATAAAAACAATTTATTACAAACAGTATTCATATTGTTATACGATTTTCATCATATTTGAGGTCAAATCAAAGATAATAATGGAATGCATAGAAAATATTTCATAATTATTATAAGTAGAATAAATTCCTTAAATTCCTGAACTTACCCGACTACTTATTCTTCTCACTTATAAAAGAGGCAATTCTTATACCAGAATATGAAAGTAATAAATATATAAATAATTGTTTCCTATTCTGTAATTATTTGCAAATTTATTCGTTTAGTTATCACTTCGAAGACAGAAAACATGAATTAATAGTCGAATAAAATTTTATTATTCATCTGTTTTCATGTTTTGTTTCGTTCAATAATTACATTAAGTGTTTTCTGTTATATCATATGCGTGACAGTCAATACATTTCACTACAGCTCACATCCAAACACATTCAGTCCTATTGCAAAATTGAATGACTGAGAGGTTCTGGTTAACCTGGAAATTGGTTTTGATATATATTGAAGGAAAATAATATAAAATAAATTATTCGCTTTCTATGGCACAAATACTCTTCTCTAAGGCTCTTAACTTTGGCTGTCGTGGAGTAAATCACAGGAAAAATGCCGACAATTCAAGTAAACTATACTCGGATTTAAAGAGCTGTGAATTGGTTGCAGAGAAGTGGAGACTATTTATTACAGGAAATGAAAAAAGTTTTATTAAATTTTGCGAAACATTGAGAATCCTTGCGAAACAAAATGTAAGCCGATTACAGTACATATGAGCATAGTCGTAAATATGAGCAGGTGACATTCAAAAAAGACAATGCTGCATAATTCCCATACCCTTTGGTTAAAAGAGACGTAAACAACATTTTATTAGTTGTTTTCAGTGAAAAATATAAATTTTTAATTTTAAACTCGATTTTTTAGTTATCTTATAATGCATTTGCTCTCAAATATAAAATTTTTTGAAGTTATTTAAAACGATTAGAAAATATATTTTGCAATGAATTGAACATGGTCTTGTAACTACCTAGCTCTTGTCTGTGAAATTAACTCTTAATCTCCTAGAATAGAAATTAGGTCAGGTTTGAATTGGAAAATTTCGTTCTGTATAAAAAATAAGAGCCTGTCAACTGTTAAGAATGTCAACAAGATAAATTTTCATTAATAAACTTTCCAGTGTAGAAAATTGCTTTTTCGAATTCCGATGAGAGTATTTTGATAAAGGAATAGGAGCATGCAACATTTGCTCGAGTAATTTTCCAATATTCTCAAACTGTTACAAATGTCTGAGCCTTTCATCGATAAAATATAAAAAAATTTCAGCAAATAATTCATTCATTTCAACACATTTGTGATTGAATAGAATTCCAGCAGTCGATAGAATATTCTGTTATTTTTTTATATGGATTCCAATGTTCAGAATCCAAATTGATTGGAGTGGAGAACACCGTGTTTTTAATGGCTTTTCTATTGAACCAATTTTTTGTGCCCTCAACTCATTGATCAAGTTCTCCAACTCCTGAATAGCTCACTCTCTCTCCAGAATCTTATTATGTTTTAGAAAATAATTTATGGCATATATTCTGCGAATATAGTTCTGCATCTCATTCAGCCATTCAGTGCGTACCTGATATTCAAAGTGGAAAACCGTATTTGCAAATGAAAACTAAATATTCAATTCAATCGATCACTCATTGAAATTATAAGCAAAGGCACTGATCGAGTGAATGCTGGCTCTGGAGAGCAAGAGAGGGCTATAATATAGCGTGCGTTGAATCCATTTACTCCGATATAAGCAGAAGAATAATAACAATTTATCACAACTAATAAATTAAGCCTGCAAAGCATCAAGGTGATCGAATAGAGACAGTATTGCATTGAGAGACTCTTCCGGTTAAAATGTTGAATGTTTTGTATTCAACTACTTTTGGCTATTGTGTAGAACTGAGATCCGACTTATTTAAGAGAATCTTTGATTTTGTTATTTAGTTTTATTCCATACGATTAGCTTGCACGTATTTGCGGAATGTATGCAAATTCATTACTGCATATTTCAATTTAAACAAATAGTTTTGAAACTCATTTGAATTTAAATATCAAATGATTTTCTGTTGTTTCAGTTCTATTCCTCTTTTCTATTCATTTTTACTCTTCTTTATTGATTGGATTCTTTTGAATAAAGAATTTTTTTCATTTGAAGTCTTGTTTTTGTAAGATTGTCATCAATTTTATCGAATTATTCTTTTCATTGAACACATGTTTTTAGTCCTTTGCTTAACATTTCATATAAGAAATCGAACCGAAAAACAATACAAAAGTATTGATTATTGAAGAGAAATATCGAAAACAAATGAAGAAATATTACGAATAAATCGAAAAATAATAAGAATTTTATTGTAGCCTAAAGATGAATATGCTTTTGTAGCTCATCCAGGAATCAAAAATTGTTTCAGATCAAATTTACTTTTAAAAGTGTGATCTATTGTAGGACCGATACCTAACCTTTCATAAGCTGCAGTACATTGAAAGACAATATTCAACAGTTTTTGAACCATTTTTATTAAAATTTTACTTAATATCAAATTATTTTTTCAATTATCCGAATCCTTATTAAATAAAAATGCAGTCATTTGTTTGTAAACAATTATTTTCTACTTTTAATTAAAAAAATCAATTTTATTTCATATAAAAAACAGGACAAAAATAATTATTATGGCTTTGAGTTTAATAAGAATAAAGTCTATGAAGAATAGAATAATTACAAACAAATTAATAAATAACTAATAATTTTGAAAATATTCTCATATTGTGTGCAGGGTATAAGTTGCACAGCAACAGCCACAGCAACCAAAGCCTACTCGGCTTTCACTTTAATTGTTATTCATTTTTAATTATTAATACTTCATATTCACAGTTATTTTCATTCTGTTTGTCATTAATCAAAATTATATGTTATGTCAGAACAAAAATATATTCCATTTTTGATTAAAGGTAAAAGAATATGTTCTGTAGATCCTTAGCCATATGTAGCTGTATTACACTTTCATTTCACATTTCAGCTATGCCTGTTTTTATTTTTCAACAAATTTGCGATTATGTAGTATTTGTATGCAATTTTTGCCCTGTTCCAAACGCTACATTCAAATCGTATATCAACTAAAATGCCAAATCAATTATGTTTAAGGGATTAAAGCTCTAGACTGTATATAATTTAGAAGAATATCTTGAATAATTAAATAATTCAATAATTTTGTAGTAGATTCCAGCCTTAGTTCAACTCAAAAATATTAAAGAAAATACGAATTCCTTTATTTGATTGATATTCGATAAAATTAATAACAAGTGAATTAACAGAATAAAAATTAAATACATTGAGCATGTTCTTTTCTGAACAATAATTATAGAAAAACTGTTTAGAATTTCTGAATTAAATATTATATTACCTGTATTTTTTAGTAATTCCTATATTTAGCCAGGTACAAACTTATAATCTCTAAACCCCAAAGTAATTGCCGATAATTTTCAATATTAATATTTCTTGTATTCAATTGCATGAGTAAATTGGCCGCAATATTACCGGTAATATAAATATAGAGTATTGAGACAAATACTAGAATTACCATACCAGTGCCCCACCTTATATTCAATGGTGTCTCAGTACGACTGTTCGACTGCTCAGGTAAATAATGAGTTAACAAATTATTGATCGATATGTTGTGTTCGGATGAATAAAACAAGAGATCACTCAATACTTAATTAAAATAATTTATTTTCTGTTTTGTGCTATAAATCAAAACCGATTTCGGATAAACAAAATCTGATTAAAGAAATTCAATTTCAAATAGTGTTTTGAATATAAGATTTCAAATCTAAACATTATTGGACACAATACTCGTCATTACATAACAAATGACATATAAAGCTGAGTCTATTATTTGAGCTGACCGTACGGTACAAACTGATTACAATAATCCTTTGCCTCTGTCTATGTCTAAGTCTGTTCTCCAATACATTAGCCGAGATTTTCTTGCTTTTAATGGCAATCGATTGGTTGGGTTAACATATTTTGTCTGTCATATTGAAGTCCATTGCAAACAGAAATATTCACTAAAAGTATTACATAATATACACAAACCTATAATATAAACGTATAAATAAATAAAAAGAAAAAATAACCGTTTTTTGCATTTATTAATAATTCAGTTATTGATATAATAATAATTTTCGTATGAATTCTCTATTTTTTCGCTGAATATATCAGATTAAATATGACTTTTGAATTATTGAATGTTCAAAATCATGACATAGTTTTTCACTCGATTATTAAGATTAGTATTTTTTTTATCAAAAAATATTTTTTGAATAGAATTTATAAAAAAAATATTTTTTTTTAATATTTGTTTTATATTTTGCTTTATTTATGTTTTGTTTGCATACTATTGGTACGAATGGATATATAATTTGTAAGATTAAAGAATAAAAGCATAGAATAAATGCAATCTTCCTAATGAATGAAACGATTTAGTGAAGAATATTCTGCACCAAAACATTACATTACGTATACAAATAAAGACAATGTTTTTCGCAAACATTTTTGCCTTTATATCAATACAAATAACAATTATTTTGAAAACAAATCAATTCTATAATTAGTTTGAATAATGACTTAATGATTAATATTCATCAATGTTTCGGATCATAAACAGGAAATTTTCTCTTTTTTTTATTGATCTGATTCTGGTTTACAAAAGCAATATAAGAATTAGTAATACAGTTGAGCTGATTGTATGGCAAACGCATTACGTCTGACAATCACTGAATACTCAACTAATAAATTGAATATCAAAGACCAATAACTCGTTTATGACAGCATTAGATCTTATTAGCGATCGTTCTAATGGTTCGCAATCTTATCCATAGTCTAAGCATTGATTACTCACCGACTTCTGGTCCGCCGCATAATGTGATTCCGGCGGAAGGGTTGTCATCAGTGCTCTTGATTAGTCTGACTCTACGTATTGTATGGTTGGAGTCATCGGCAGAAAAATGTCTGATTAGTGTCGGACTATCACAAGAGGAAACGGGTGACACAGATATGTTGCGATGCGTTGGACTGGCTATCATACCACTGGTGGGCGAACTTCGGTAGTGAGTGAGCGGTGGCTTATGATAGACACGTTTGGGCACATCTGAATAGACTGACTGATGCCCGGAATGGTATGTCATTGATGGCACTGATGTCGATGGCTGTGGTAGTGGTGGCGGCGATGGCTTCTTAAGACTTCTGATGGAACGATGCGGCGATTGATTGCTCTTATCATCTGATGGGTTGGACCACATTTTGGAGGAGAAGACACAGAAGATATGAATTGATATTCTTTAACGAAGTATTCGTTTGTTTGCTATTAAGCGTCAAATATCAACAGATATAACAGTTAGGCATCGGTTGGAGTGACCGCTCATTCTCTCATTAGATCACAACATGTCTTCACTGGTCTGTTAGCTAACACTCTATGCAAATACAAATAGATATGGATTGATCTGATATGTGATGTGATATCTAATGTCTGTACTCTTCGGATAAGAACTTGATTTTTCTGCTGACTGTTCGACACAACACAGACTCTCGACTAAACACATGAACTCTTTCTGTGTTTTCTTTCTGAAGCCAAACCATTACTGTTTCAGATGTTGTGCTCAGAATACTATGTTTTCTTGTGCTCAGTAGTAGTGGTGCTCTTCCTCTACCATTAGTTGTTATGCGCCGTAGACGAGAGCCGACGGCAAAGACACTATGGGTTTGAGTCCATGAGTTCAGTCATAGGACGCGCAGATCAATACTCTCTACACGAATACGAATATTATATATGAATAGAATATCAGAATATTCTGAGTATACACTGTGTAGACAGTTGAGTGCTATATACAGTACAGTACAGTAAAACTACTCTGTATTGCATTTCTCACATAAAGGTTTCATTTCATGATAATATTCACTCAAATCTTGTATTGTAAGCACTTTTGATAATTTAATTGAAACTAAAATTTCAATAATAATACCTAATCTAACACTAAATGCACTACAAGTTCATTAAATTACTTATTATTATATTTCTTGAAAAAGTTCTTAAAAATTCTTATCGGATATAAAAAATTGAAATAAGAGCCGATCCATATGAATCAGTTATGAGTGTGTCGGAGCAGATATTAAGCCCCGAGCAAAATATGATATAAAGATATTTCAAAGATATATCGATTTTGTGACCAATTCTCTGAATTGAGAAGAATATGATTATATACTCAAACTATATCTTCTGATACTCCGCTCAATCAGACTTATTGGTGCTATTTTCCTGACATATCTACAGTACTAGCTCTATGTTACAAGTGTCCTATGAATTAGCCCCGGGTAAGAAGTCTGATTCGCTTTCTTCTTGCCTTTCCTTTTGAATCCAATCGTATTTTGAAAACCTTTTTCAGACAATAAAAAATAATATGACTTAAACTATTGAAATGAGACAGAACCTTGATTAAATCATAAGCTTCGACAAAGTGAAGCAATCCTGGTTTTATCAGGAACCATTCCTGATGTATACATTGCAAATGAGTTGCATTTCATTCCTGTTATCAAAAGCCAAGTAACTATTGATCTTTTGATTACAACACAAGAGTTTTCCTTTTGTGCTAATTATCCCGAGTTTTGTATACAGAATATTCTGGAGTCGATTACAATTCCAAAAGTACACAATAAGCGGTCAATTAGTGTAATGAACAGAATATAATTCCCATTGATTCCGAATAATATCCACGAATTGAGACTAAAAACCAGAAACATATTAAATGTCAAAATGAAGACCCAATGGAATAAAGTGGAGACGAATAGCATAATAACGAAGAAAAGACCTAAAGATCATAATATTGGAGAATAGATCCACAATAAGACAGAACAAAACAAAAGTTCTTTTCATTTATTCTTTATATCAATTCTCTATATATTCTTACTTTTAATGATTTATTTTTCTCTTCTTCTTCACAATTGTCTTCATTCTTGAAATACAGACATAAAACCGGATGAGAAGACTGCGGACCAAAATAATGAGTATAACTCCCGTATAAAGTGTCAACAAATCGTATACTTAAATACTTTTTGCTTTTGTTTTTCTCTCTTAAGTATTGTATTGTATTTTGTTTCGAATCATTTATTTCTATTTAATACTAAAATAATGATTGTCTGTCTGTTATGTTGAATCTGACAGTTCTTTATCATTAAACTATCGTTACTCACAGTATCTGAGATAACAATTGTAAGAATACGAAGAAATTCTGTACTAATTGTTTATAAAATCAGAAATACTGTAGAAATCGTTTTTTTAAATTCTTTCATCTTTTCAGATAATCTACAAACTATTACCAGTATATTAGTATAAAGTATAAAACTAATCCCGAACTTATTTGAGAATATTTGTTCTTTTTTGGAAAAGTTTAGAATTTCGTAACATTTTATTTACAGTATTGTGTATTCAAGTCTTTAAAATCTTTTTTATTTTATCCGAAAATATGTTTTTATAAAAGCTTTTTTACATACAGTTAATGCAAAATTATTTTTCACTCAAAAGTTTAGAATTTGTTGACTTTTTTTTCAAAAAAAAAAATAATATTTTATTCATATTTGAAAATAATATAATTTTTCAGTATATTTGTAAAAATGAAATTTCACTCAAAAACTAAATTCAATGAAGAGCTCATGTATTATGAAAGCAATACTCGAAGTAAGTATTCATCTGAGAGAAGAAAATACAACATAACTTCTCCATTAGGATCAGCTGCCTATGACTTCGTAAAAATAAACTGCAAAATAATTTTAATCAAATGATTGCTTTTAATGCAAAACTAAACACAGTTTTCAATTGAATACTTTTCTTCAGTATAACAAATAGCGTCGAATGCATTGATTGGCAGTTTTGAAAATTCAATTGCAATTAATTAACTGATAAATTGATTTACACTATAATTATCGCACTTTTCCTTCAAATTGTGTTCAAATGATTTTTATTTCCGATTAAAATCTATTCATTAAACACAAGACAACATTCTTCGCATTCAGATTATGTATGACCAAGGCTCACTGAAATTGGTGATCAAAAAGTTGGGTCAAATTAAGCTAAAACACTGAAATTTTCAAATATTAAAGCAGGGTAAGCCCTCTATAGGCAAAAATTAGATTGATCCAATTCGAGATTCTTAGAATGGTTATACTGTAGTACCCTGTGGTACCCCTGCATCACTTGATATTAGTTCTTAAAAAGCGTATAAAGTGGACAGTGGAGTGGACAGGGGTCAGGTTCTGGTACTATAATGTATTTGAATGCATTGAATCCATGCTTTTCTATTCATTCATCAATTATTGGACGCATTATTCGGTTCACAATTCTATGTTATAATTGCGTCTATACTTAACAGTAGAGTAATTTACATCCATGTGCTAACACTCCATATGTGTCTTTCCTTACAGCCCTTCCCAATCGAATGAACCATTCGTTAATTTTGAATGAATTAAATATAATATAATATAATATAAAGAAAGCAAACAATTAATGAAAAATAATTTATTTTCTCTTTCATTACATTAAAAGAAATTTCAATTAATTTATAATAAATAGAAAACCAATAAAAACAGAATATATTTACAGAAATAAAATCTAAATTCAAATCTCAAGTCATATAATAGCCGTCACTGAAGATAATGTCTGTGTTTTGGTTATACGAAACAATGTCTAACTTCGGACCGAAGTATTTGATCACATAATAGGATCCATCGGCGGGTCTGACCATTTGCATCGCTATTAGGATAATGTCAATCAATTGGCCCAAAAAAAGGAAACCCAAAGTACAGCACTTGAGTAGACCGATGGCCGGGTAACCCAAATAAAACCTGTCGGCGCCGAACATCCCCAGGAATATAGACAATAAAAGTGCCGTTTCGTAGGAATAGCCGTTCGTATGGCGACAATCGATGGCCATTCGGAAGGTCTGAGTGCGGGTCGACTCACATACGAGTCCTGCGATTAGCGAACAGTTAACGAAAGCTATATTTGTTTCGTTGCAATCAAACGGCTGTTGTGTCTCCGGATCGATGACCGGCGGAGAGCACCGGTATTGGCCTAACAGTAGTTGATCGCAGTCTACGGCAAACGGTGTCCGCATTTGGCCGTTGGTCTCAATTGTCTGATTGGAGTGACCATTGGCACCATTGACACCATTGATGGCTGTGAGCACCGGCACCGACACCTTAACCGGTGGTGACAATTGGTTGGACAATGGATTCACTTGTTTGACACCATTTGATCGTTTGGTAAAAATATTATTTGTTTTCCTATTATTTGAATTATAATTATTTTCGGATATATTTTCGTCCATTTCTTCGTTATTGAGATAATTATTATTAAAATTATTATTATTATTGAACTCAAAGTAATTATCGTTTAATTGTTTATGAAATTGAATGCCATTTAATGTCAAATCATATGAATTAGTATTCAATTCATAATTAATGACAAAATTAAACATAATTTTCATTATAAACGATATAATCATTAAATAATTGAATATTGATCTCAAATAAGTCCTCATATTTTGAAAGCACACAAACAAAGCACTAATAAAACGATTGAATCAAATAAACTATAATTCAAACGAAAAGATTATAATTATTAACAAAATATAAGCAAAAGTTTTGTTAGTTTTTTGCCCAATATTTTGATCACTCATTAAATGATACGGAAATACAAACTATTTATTTATATTAACCAATCGTTTGCTATAATTCATCACTTCTTAGATATATGTTATCCCAACTAATGATGACTTTTATATTTATAATAATAATTGTATTTTAATTATTATTTTTAATTTAGTTCACAAAATAAAAGCATTTTTACACAATTTTTGTTATAATAATAATGTTTACAATTTTTTCTGTATTTTTAGGCAAACATATGATTTGAGTATTAATCACATTGTAGTCAATAGATGTCTCTCTCTATACATAACTCCACTTCTTATCGCAATTCCTAAAAATAAGTTTTAATACTTATTCAATTAAAATTCAAATATAATCTCAAAACTTGAGATTACGACCAAAGGATTGTCAAGGTGGATAGCAGACAAAAAAGAGCCTAGTAGCTAATTTCCGATGCTTTTCGGCCCCACTTAATTTAAACAGATTCTTCAAAATAATCCCTCACTTCACCAAGATGGTATATCTCTACTTACAGTACAAGTTAGAATTGTTGATGAATTGAGATTATATATGAACAGCATTTATATGCACTTCATCTCATGTTATGTTTTGTAAACTTTTGCTTCAATTAAGTTATTCGGCATTTAATTCTAACATTTTTTAAGAATTTTTATTTTCAATGCTTTTAATCATAAATACGACAGAAATATAATTGAATGAAATGAATGTCGAATTGAATATAGTATTAGAGAAACAGTTTATTAATTATTTTTCATTTCTTCGGATAATTTAGTCATTTTTTTTGAATTTGTGTA
>JAQIWA010000728.1:0-25955 GCA_034693305.1 Eueremaeus valkanovi
ATTCTTATCAGTCGCTGGAATTGGTTCATACGTTACATAATTGCCTCTATTATTAAGTATAGGAACAGTAACTCTGAGACCGTTATTATACAAATGCAATATAATTGCATTAAATCCTTCTGTAAATCAATTTTCAAGCATTAAATACAAAGTGAATGCAAATTAAAAACATTTCTAACATTATTACCCAAAAGACCCGTTTTGGCCGAATCGATAGCATTGGTTACTTTGAGAATATATTCTTTAGAGTCAGTTGTTATCACATAATAATTTCTGTCGTCATATCCATTCAATTCTTTCATTTGTTTCACTTCAGAGTTATAGAGACTTTTGATATAGCTTTTGTAAAATTCAACATCCCCGGGTGGTTTACTCATTCTTGTTGCAATATTCGTTTAAAATATTATACAACAAATAAATTATACGAAAATATTGCAAAAAAATAAAACAATTATAAAAATAGTTTCCTTTTTAAAACTCAATAAACTTATGTTTAGATTAAATTTTATTAATAGATAAAGAATCTGAAGAAATGAGAAAAATCAGTGAGTTTTGTATCTAACTGTACAGATAAGACAGTTCAGTGTCAAGTCTATTAGCATAGATTGATTAATTATAATCAGTGTGAATTTCTTTGCTTATGAGATCTTTCTTTATAATATAATTCAGTTGTAATCAAAGCCTATTTATAATCATTAAAGCCTTGAAAGACATTTGAATGAAGACATGCGAATGCTTAGAATAATGACTAAGCAAGCTCAAATGCTCAAATATATTACAAGATTATCATAAAAATGAAATAACTTAGTTGATTTTAAATTAATTTGATCCTGTATATGTTCTAACTATAAGTACACTGTATTACAGCATAATAGTAAGTTGATCAGATAAAACTTATAATTCGATCTGGAGTCTTTTAAATTAAT
Organism: Eueremaeus valkanovi; assembly: GCA_034693305.1. Classification (NCBI taxonomy): domain Eukaryota; kingdom Metazoa; phylum Arthropoda; class Arachnida; order Sarcoptiformes; family Eremaeidae; genus Eueremaeus; species Eueremaeus valkanovi. The sequence continues at coordinate 927 of JAQIWA010000728.1, forward strand.
GAAGGAATGCCTAATTCGTTAATTTTAATTAAATTAAAGAATAATCAGAATAATTATAAAACAATTTTCAATATTTGGGAATTAAATAAATTCAAGTTCTCTATTAATTCTATGTAAAGTCTAAAGAAGTTTCAATGACTTTTAGAGATAAAAGCGCTAATTTGTACATGTACATTCTTTTGTATTAATACATTCATTCGAGGGGACTGAGAGTTTATTCACATAAGAACTTTAAATCCTAAAAGTAAACACCAGAATCATATTTAGCACATCTACTGTATATTCTACAGACTATATATTTATATTAGCAATGAGTTTCAAAATATTTTTTGTGAATATAATACCGAAAATTAAGTGAAAAATTTTCTGTGAACTAACACTAATAGCGCCACTAATTTGGAGTGACTTTATGTAAAATCCAATGAATTCTCAGTTCATATGTTTAACACTATGTGTCGATCAAAGCCAATGTTCTATTGATAAGAAATCAGACGAATTAGAAATAGATTTAATCCTCTTTTTATTTTCCTTATTTTCCTTATATACTGTACTCACTGTCAGTACTGTACTCAATACAGTGTACTGTATTAACAAAACTTCTCGAAATTATTTACATAAATAATCAACAAAATTATAAAATTTATTATAGCTTGGTTGAATTAATTGAAAGCATTGTCAAATACTTAAAAAGCAGCAGTATATTTTATGCCGAATAAGAAAAAGATAATCATCTTACATTTTTTCCGATAAAGATTCTAGCACAAATTTTTATATAAATTAATTTTTACCTAATTATGTATAAAATTAATTTTTAATGAATTTTTTATCCAGTTCAAATTCTACGTTTATAACTTTATTCTAAGAATCTGACTTTAAAATGTATAATAAAAAGTATTCCGTTGAAAAACATATTCTCCTTAATATTTCAATGTTAAGGACAGTCAGTTTCCAAATAAATTGCTAAAAATATTGCTAAATTAGCATAACTTACTTATTCCCAGTAATTAGTTAACACTATTCCCGGTATTCCTGGGAATTCCCGGGAAAAAACAGGTGTCGAATGAGAGCGGAGGGAATATAACTCGTATTGTGTGAACACATTATATAATCTGTTTTCACGTGTAATCCAAAAGAGAAACAAATAAATGATTTCGCAATCAATTGAATGAAATGCAGAAAAAAGTCGTCAAATATTTAAATATTGTTTGAAAACAAAGAAATGTTTAATCAATTAATTAGTTTAACGTAAAAACAGTTTAAATAGTTTTTGATAAATAAAAACAAAACAAAAATGAATAAAACGATTAATAAATTTTGATTTTATATTTAATTTTTGTCTTTAATTGCAATTCAATGGCAAACAAAAAAAATAATAAAAAGTCTAACAAAAAGTCGACCAAAAAAGCAAATAATAATAAATATAATAAAAATAATAATAATTATAAACAAAAAGCGACAGAAAATGGACAGAAATCGAGGGAAACATCAATTGATTTGACGATAGATTCGGTGATAAAGACATTGCAATCGAAGGCCAACTCGAAGGCCAACACTTGCCGTTCGGTCGACGTCTTCGGCGATTCAGACAAACGGTTAGATTTGCGGACAAACCCTGAGAACAGTTGCCAAACGATCAGTGCTTCCAATGAAGAGACGGCACAGAAAGCGAAGACCTCTTCGGCCACTTCTGTGCCCAAAGGCTTAACCAATTTGGGAAACACTTGTTATTTGAATTCGGTTTTGCAGATCATATCCGAAACCAAACTCTTGTATGACTTAATGAACGAGAGGTCAAACGACGGATACGCTTATCGCGCGAAGAGTCTGAAGAATGTTAACGACTGGTCAGTGGATAAGCCTTTCGACGAAGAACTGGAGATCACTTTAGGCCAATGCCTGCCATTGAGTCAGAGTTTGATTCAGTTTATGCGCGAAATGCGGACAAACAATAGCCGAACCATAAGTCCGACTAAACTGTTGAGAGATATACGCAAAGAGTGGACACAATTCGACGGTTGGGCACAACAGGACTCACACGAACTCTTGAGATGTCTATTGGATTCGCTTAAATGCAAAGAAGTGATCCGACAGCGAAAGGCTATTATGGCTGACTTCAAGACCCAATCGACCAGAGATGACAACAATCTGGACGACGACACGAAAGCCCGGATCAAGTCGTTCGCCGCGTATTCACACATAACGCCAATCGATAGCGTATTTGGCGGTCAGTTGTTGTCCAGTGTCTGCTGTGATGTCTGTTTGTATACGAATCTGATTTTTGAGCCGTTTTTCGATTTATCCCTTCCTTTGACTCATTTGACTAATAATACTGTAATCGAGAAAAATAAGTCCAAACTGAAGGACAATAAGAATACTTCTGCAGCTGTGGATCAACAGTCGGAAGATAATAATCTTCTGGAGAAAGACCCCAAAAGCCTGTCCCCAAAGGATCGCAAAAATGTAAGGCAACAGAAAAAGGCGGCCAAACGTGAGGCCAAACAACAGAAGAGAATTGTAATCCAAACCCAATTTAAAGAAAAATCTGTTTCTAATGATGAGAGTAATGAACGCAAAGAAGAGATGACTAATGGATGCAAAGACACCGAAGAGAAGAGTGAGGAACAGAGGAATACTGAATGTGAAGACAAGTGTAATACGGAATCAGAGGAGGAATGGATTATTGAACCGCTTTTGAGTGACTTTAATGAAACTGTAATTCCTGTCAAATGTTTGGATTCGGATAATAAAGCTGTCGATGAAGTGGACGCCAATGCATGTGAGGCCGAAGAGGGCGACGGCTTTGGGTTTGGTTTGCTCTTTGATATCGATAATGAAGAGACCATTCATATGAACGGCTTTACCCAAGAATCGGATAACGAGTGGAACGAAAACGGATGGGTATTCCAACCCAACCATCAGATGATCGGTTGTCTTAATATAGATCAGACCAACGGCTGGAATGGTTGGGACGAAGAGGAGACTAAAGCAAAACCGAATGATGTCGTGGCCAATGAAGAGGGCTTGGGATCAGACGAATTGAAAGCACAGGAAATAGACTTCAATTGTTCGAACGGTTCCCTCGACTTGGAATCAGAGCTCTATTTACTGAGTATTAGCGACAGAGAGAAACTGGAGTTAAAACAGACAACTGATCCGAACAGTGATTCGACGCAAGATTTTAATCCGAATTATAGCCCAAAACGTAAACAAATAATTGCAATGAGTTTAGAGACAATCGATTCGACGAAAAGTGTTTCGACTTTTGATTTAATGAAATTGTTGTCGAATTTCACTTCAATTGAATCGCTTTCCGGAAGTAATAAATATTTGTGCGAAATGTGTACCAAAAACAGTGGTTCCGAACAGAAGACGTTCACGAATGCGTCCAAACGAGCTTTGATAGCACTGCCACCGCCTGTGCTCACACTCCACCTGAAGCGGTTCGAAGCCGACGGCTACCGGCGCGCTATTAATCTCCGAAAGATCTCTACATTTGTCTCATTTCCGGCGACTTTCGATTTGGCGCCGTTTGTCAGCAAAATGTATAACTACTTGACCCCAATCACTGGCCATCGCATGTCTAACGCCATTATCTATTCACTGTATGGAGTGGTCGAACATTCGGGTTCCCTAAGGAGTGGTCACTACACGGCTTACGTCAAACTGCGGACAAACACTAGAAATCTGAAAAAGTTTGCGATTTTAGAGCCATTTGTGCCGAAAGTCGATAATGTCTTGAATATGATTGAACACAAGTTCTTCGGTGCAGAGCAGTCGGTGCCCGAAGAGGACAATACCACTCAACCCAATGGTATGACTAATGGCTATCATTCGAGTAATGGCTTCGAAGATAAGACCAGTGCTGGCGATGAGTCCAAAGAAAGTAATGGTGACATCACTGCCGAAGATGAGGACAGTTATGGTGATTGTGGCAAATGGTTCCACATTAGCGACTCCAGTGTCTCGTCTTCCTCATTGAGTTCTGTACTCAGATCTCAGGCTTATATTCTGTTTTACGAACGCATTGCTTAATACCTGTTCTGGTCTTCAATAATAATAACAATTATTTTCAAACAAACTCTGCATTGAATTGAAATCTTATTTTTCGAAACAAAAAGTTATTTACAATAAAACAATAGATTTATACGAATTGATGCGAAACTAAGATTTGATTCAATATTTTATTAATTATGTATTGATTTGTAATTTCATATAAATATAATTATTATTATTATTAATCGTTATTTACTATTAAATAATTGATTAACGAATTCAGAGTTTATTTATAATTATGACAAACATTTATATTTGAGTACAGGTCAGCTCAACTATAGAACTCTAAGAGTGGAGCCACAAATGTGAGCTAGCTCATTCTCAACTTGGTCCAAGTTCCGCTACTTTTGCACAATTCGGTCGAATTATTTGTAAAAATATATTATTTTAAGTAATCTCTGATTATTAGTGAAAAATAAGTCAAACAATATTTGTTTGTTTGTAAATTGCATGCATTAGTTTTGATACAGGGCAGTTTTATCCACTGCTCATTATTAACACAGGTAATATTAATTATACATTGACTCAAATAAGTTTAATGCTTACAAACATTACTAATACTTTCAAATGACATCTTGTGATTAGATTCACAACAAATCTCTCACTCGTTGTTCATAACCAGTGAAACCAAATAATAGTTTATAAAAAATATTCAAAATTATATTTGATTTTACTTCAAATGTGTCTTAAAATCTAATCTATTTTCGGTTGAAATGCCCAGAAAATACCCGATTATGGTTGGCATTGCTCTGCGAGCACTGGATGAGGGAAATGGATGTACTATTCGATCGTTGACTAAGTAATGAATATATTTATCGATTTTTAATTTCAAATATCATATAAAGTAATAATGTTTTCGTTTCATTAGATTTGTTAACATTTGTTCTTTAGTATTAACCGATAGTTTTTCATACTACCCAGGTATATTGCCGACCATTTCACTGTGGCTGACAATCTTCACAAAAGCATAAAAAGTAATACAAGAAAGGCAATTAAGCGGGGACAAAGTAAAGGACTGATTGAACAGTTAGATGACCCGAACGCAACTATTCGTTCGTACAAACTCATACACACAAAAGAGAAGCGGAGTCAAATTGATGTCCGCAAAGTACAATCAAATGAGCAATCTAACGAACAGGAAGAGCCAAGGAGGAAATACTTGGATCGGATTATTAGTGCCATTAAAGCTCTGAATGAGAGCAACGGATCCCTATATTACACGATTTGCGGTTATATTGTGTCCAATTTCAAAGACCTCGGTATGGAATCCGTGGCCAATGATGTAAAGCAAGCGCTTAAGAGAGGAGTAGACACGGGTCGGGTCATTGAGGAGAAAGGCCAGTCAGGGGAGGGCTTATTCAAGGTTTTGATCGACAGCACTCCTAAAGTAGCAAAACGTTTGCCTAAAAGGAAGTCCAGGAATAAGAAGCAGAAGAATAAACCAAAGAGTAATCGAAAGTCAAAACACAAAACCGAAGGAACTGTTGAACCAAACGCTAACCTAAAGACCGAACCAATGAATGTAACCGAAAATGAACCGAAAATTGTTGTGAAGACAGAACCAGTGATCGACACAAATAGTGAGACAGAAATCAAAGTAAAAGTCGAACCAATTGTTAAGCAAATAATCGGACCGGAGGTCAAAATAAAAAGTGAACCCATTTTTAAATAAAGCCAAACATGTATTGAAAACTTGAATTCAAATCTTATGTAAATATATTTATTGAAATAAACACAAAAATTGCAGAAAAAATCGATTTTAATCTGAATTAAACGGATTATAACTTTCATTAATTATTACAGTATTTAACAAAAATGTTATAAATATTAACTGAAAATTATTTCAGTAAATGAGTTAAGAAGTGATTCATCTGAAATCACTTAGCACCTATAGCAGATGCCCCTGATGCTCTACTATCAAAACTTTTAAGTAAAGAATACGAAACCTTAATATGACTTAAACTCAATATTCCTTTGTTTGTGAAAAATAATTAATTGAATCATTCAATGAATAAAAATTCCTTTAATTAATACAAGATATGACCAAAGGTCAATTATCAGACAAATTGATTTACACTGAGCTTACTTGACTCAAATGAGTTAATCCTCTGAACTTTACTTATTATTCAAAGCAAATCTTATGACTTGTTTCTACAAAACCTAAATCGTTAGTCAAATCGTATGAAACGTGTATTTTATTGTAAAACAAATTCAAAGTTAAGTTTGATTTTCGCTTCACTTCTAAAATTAATTCGTAAAATCTGAACGGTTTGAATTGGAGAATGGTACATCCTAAGTTTATATTCATGGTTACCATTGCCATACAAGAACTTAATGAAGACAATGGATCTACTATTCAAACGCTGATTAAGTAATGAATATAACTATTGATTGATTTTGAAAATAAAATTATGAAACCATAAAAAACTTGTTTTTATTAATTCTATTCAATTATACGTTTAACTTGTCTTAAGTACTGATCCATAGTTTTGCTCACTTTTAGATACATTTCATTGGTCTTCAATGTCAGTCACTATACGCCAAGAGATTTGTGGACTAATACTGTTATAGGACTTCAGAAAGGAATAGTCAAAGGCCTGATCGAAGCGGTCAAAGATGAGAGGGGTCACACCAGTTCATATAAATTGACCCGACTCAAGGACAGACTCAAAGCCATTTCAATGGCCAAACCTCAGCTGATAAGAAGGGCTAATTTGAATTACCTGGATATGATTGTGAATGCCATTAAAGCTCTGAATGAGAGCAACGGATCGTTATATTACTCTATCTTTGGATATATTTCATCGCATTTCAGAGTCGACTATAACTTGTATTACATGACCTATGAAGTCAATAAAGCATTCAATTATGGAATAGACACTGGTATGATCAAGCAGGTGAAAATTGGTGGGGGCAGGTGTCGGTTCAAGGTCACAGATAAGGTGACAGAAGAGAAAAGTTTGTCTGAAGGGAAATGCGATTACAATTCGGATCATTTGATGAATAAAAGAGAGAATATTCGACTATTGAACCAAAAAAGTGCGGAAAGTATTGAATCAAACGCTGGACTAAAGAGCAAACAAATGAATAGAAAAGTAATGAAACCTAAAATTGTTGTTAAGACTGAACCAGTGATTGACACAAATATCAATCCTATAATCAAAGCAGAAATTGAACCACAGGTTGAGATAATGATTGAACCAGAGATCAAAATAAAAAGTGAACCTATTTTTTATATGTAGACAAATATTTATTTCAAATCCTTTTATATAAAAATCAAATTATTTTTTTTAATCATAAACTCTATTCATATTTCATAAAAATACAGAATTATACCGAAAAATATGGAATTTTTGTGATTTTAAAATTCATTTTATGTTTACTTTGTTTTTAAAAACATTTAATTTCATGAATAAAATGAGAAAATTCATTGACTTGTTTTTTCACAACTAAGAATTATTTTCACCCGGATCCTTGTTTTAGCGCAATTTAATTTTGAGCGTTTGTTCTAGACTTTGCACTTCAGACAGAACTGATCTGTCTTAGAAAGTTTCAAATGACCCTGAGTTCGAACATTTTGTTGATTTGTATTGAACTAAATTCTGTGTAATTTATAGCAATCAACAGAATTACACAGAATTTAGTTCAATACACATAAACAAAATGTTCTGACTCACTGTCAGGGTCATCAGGGCTATTTGAAATTGCTGTTTGTTCTCCAACTCTAAATACATTGATTTATATAATTGAGTGATTAAATTAAATCGTGTCCAGCTCATTATTGGATAAACGTAAGTTAAGCTCTGAACATATTGATTGTGCCAGAGCTTGTGAAACGAACCAAGATCAAACAGAAGAATTCGAATGCAATTATTATTGTTCTGGTTATTTTAATTTGTAAGTATAGTTACTTTTCAATTGAAACTCATGTCTATCTACACGTCATTTATGTGAATGCAATTGAAGTCATATTTTGAATATTCATTCACAAAATCATATGTTTTTTCATTCAAACTTCAAAAGTTCGGGTAATTTAATGAGAATAACGAACACGTGTTTACAATGCATTCAATTATTCAATAATAATATTATTATAATAACTAATCAATTAATTAATATTCAATACATTTATTCAAATAATTATCTTATAATCCAATGAATCCAACAGAGAGTATGTCTTCCGAAGAGAAGAACCAAAACAGTACTGAAAAGCAGCCATCGATGGCAAGTGACCTCAAGAAACAGTCGGATCAATTGAATGGACGCCAACCTCAACAACATTGTCGTCCACCACTCATACGGAACAGTAGTCTTTGGATGAATAGCAGTGAATCGGATCCGATGTCCACCCGATTCCGCATCGATTCGACGGACTTTTTGGATGCGATGACCGAACGAACCATTTGTTCAAATTGTCTGAAATCGCGTAAATATTATTGCTATTCGTGTTATATACCATTGGATCCAATCAGAAGTCGTGTGCCGTTCCTCAGACTCCCCGTCAGAGTCGACATAATTAAGCACATCCTCGAAGTGGACGGCAAGAGCACCAGTGGTCACGCGGCCATCATTGCACCCGAAGACTGCACTGTCTATTCCTATCCGGATATTCCCGACTGGACTGACCAAAGAGTATATCAATTATTATTCAAATTATATTTAATTTATTTTTTAGACTTCAATAGAGAATAGGTTTTTATAATGTTTTTAATTAGACTTAAATCTAATCCAATTCGCCTTAAAATGACTGACATTTTCATTAAGTTTTTATATTATTTTACTATTATTTGAGTTAAATTTTTTTATTGTCTGACGCACAGGTAGTTCTGGTATTTCCCGGACCTAATGCTAAAACACTAAATCAATTGTTTGACGAGTTTTATAGTAATAATAATAATAATAAGGAAACGAATAATTGTAATGAATTGCCATTCGATAGAGTAGTCTTCATAGACAGCACTTGGCGTCAGACCAAGAAAATACTGGCCGACCCCCGGATCAGTCGACTGGCCTCCGAATCATCAGTAGTGCTGACAACACACGACTCACTGTTTTGGCGGAAACAGCGAAACACTCCGTCCACTCATTTGTCTACAATTGAAGCGATTTATTATTTTTTCGTCGATTTATACCAACTATTGAACCAAAAGCATACGAATGGTGCGGATGACTGTCCACAGTATGACCACAGATATGATAATCTGCTCTTCTTTTTCAAACACACGTACAATAAGTTGAGACAAAAATATAATATTTGACAAAAAAATTGACTTAAATTATTTGAAAATAAATTATTAATAAAAATTCAACTTTTCTTTTGTATTACTCGTTTGAATGGAGAATAAAATGACATTTAATATAAAAATTTTGATTTAATTATTGTTTGATTTATTGACTGAATTCTAGTTTCAAAGGATTTGAATCAAAGCTAATGATTAAGAGTTTGTTTTTTTTGGTTTTTTGTTCTTATTTTCCTTATTTCTTGAGACGAGTTATCAATTTAGAGATAATTTTCAATTAGAAAAAAGTTAATTAAATTAGTTTTGTTTTTATAGTTTTCTTATGTTTTTTACTATTCGTCTCATTAAAAGTTAATTCAATTAAAACAGACTTTTTGTTGAAAATATTGCCATTCATTAGAAATAATTGATTTTCTAATCTAATTGTTTATAAATATAAAACAAAATTATTCGTTAGAAAAAAGTATAAAATATTTTATATTATTTTCAATTTTTCATGTAATCCATGCACTTTTTAAGTATAATAATATACAGTTTTATATATAATTTTTTATAATATTTTTTTTAACAATTTGCCGCTTATTATAGTGAAGCACGTAATCTGATTGCCTGTTCCTCTCTTCAAATTAATCAAAATCTTTTTGAAGAGAATAATCTTAAGTTCAATTGAGATATGTCTTCGTTGGCGTGAATTCTCCTTTTAATCTCTCGGCAGTGAAAAAACGCTATTCTAGTCATGAATTCAGTGCCAAATGTAGAGCCGATGTCGTGCATCCAAGCGATCAACTTATGGGCAAAGTATCCAAATGTTTGCGACTCTATTCCCACAGTTTTCAGTGCACTTCTAACGTACTGTTCGGGCGTTGGTATGAATAGCGATGTCTTCACATTTCTGGTCATTTTCGTCGACACATAAAATGGTAAAACACTTTGAATTACAATACCTTTCCGTTTGTATTCCTCATTGAGAGCTCGCGAGAGATAATCCATATATGCTTTGGTCGCAGAATATATGGACAGCAAAGGTATGGCTGACTTAGCGAAGAAGGAGGACACGTTGATGATCACACCACGACCTCTGACCTCCATTCGGGGCAGAATCATAGCTGTTAGTCGAGTGCAAGCGATTATATTGACATTAATACAAGAAGTGATAAATTCATTCAAATTTGGAATTTGTGTGAAATATTCGGGGCATTCGTTCGGATAAGCGATTCCGACATTGTTTACCAAAACGTGGATTTTTTCCAAACTTTTCAATTCTTTCTCAATTTTTTGGTAGATATCATTTCGTGTGAAATCTATGGCAAGAGTTTTGATTCGACATTTCGTATGCACTGATTGAATATGATTTGAAACTTTCGACAATTTATTTTCATTCCGACTGATAAGCAGTAAATTATATCCCTTTTCAGCCAACTGTATAGCATAGGCCAAACCAATGCCATCGGTTGATCCGGTTATTACAGCCCAGGTATCCGGTCCTCCACACCATTTGATGCTTCTTTTTCTGCTACACAACTTCATAATACATTTGAGTAGAGTTTTGATTACAAATAAAATTCCTATAAATTGACAAAAATAGTTGAATGCAAACAATTCAATCATCATTTGCTCTGATTTTTCTCAGTTTATATTTGATATCTGTTTAGAATTGATTTAATTATCAATTTCAAAAATATCTACTTATAATTTGATTATTCCTTTATGGTCTGAGATTTGGATAAACTAAATGCACCGGTGCTTCAAAACCTTAATATATCGTATGTTAGATTATTTTTATTGCTGATTCAACCAGAGATGTCCAGTTATACTTGAGGCTCAATTTTTAGCCTTGCCAGTTCAAATTCTATTTTATTCTATTGAATTTCATGTTAAACTTCAAACTCATCAAGGGGGTTTTAAATTCGTATTTATCCATAGCAGACTTATTTTTCATATCTGGTTTGTTTTGTCTAATTTATACAGTACTCGGTCATACTGTGCACATCTATAGTGAAGTGACTATTTTGACAAATTATCTCAATATTTATTTTGCTCACAATTTATCTTTAATTGAGTCTATAATTCACAATAAGTTAAAAACATTTTCATTAAATAAATAATAAATTAAATAAATATAATAAAAATTAAATAATATTGAAATTCATTTCGAAATACAGAGATGAATCAAGGTCATACAGAAATCTTTTGTTATTGCTCAAGTTTGTGCCTTGACAACTTTCTGGCTCTCATCGATATCTTTACCCCTACACCAATAATTGGGCAGATGACCTTTCACATGCGTGCAGATAAATAAAGAATACTTTTATTAATTGATTGATTGCATAAAATTAGAGTAAATCGTAAAAACATTTCAAATTGAATAAATCAATAAACGTTTGATCATGGCGAATTTTCCCACAAAATTATCTCGTTTTACGCATGAATTTCTGTTAAATTGGGTCATTTTTTGATTGTGATATGAGCTAAACCAGACTGAGCCGTATAGATAGCTTGCAACATAACAACACTGATGATTATTTTAATTTAAACTATCAACAATTTTTTATCGATTTTTGCGAAAATAGGATCAGGTCTTAAATGTCTTCTCTGTCGCCTCATTACTGTAGTCTCATTAGAATTCTTGTGGAGAATCTCAATGAACTCTTCAAGGCTTTTGATTTATCGTTGATTATAAATATGTTTTGAATGAATAATTCAATTAATCTAATGTTACTTATATTCAGGGCTACTGTCCTACTAATCAACTCTTCAATTACTAATTATAATTATAACTAATTAAATGAAAATAAATAAATATTTATATTTAATTCAAGTAGTCTTGAAGTCGAAAAAACTTTTGCTATAATTGATTGTAAGAAAAAAAATCAATTAAACAGAAAAATAAAATATAAATGCAGTCATTGAAGCAAATCATTAACTGATAATTATAATTAAAGTCGGATTAATTCAATTTAGTTGAATTGAACTGACAATTATTCTTATTTGAATGTAATAATTGAGCCTGTTTAGGATGAGTTCAAACAGTATTACAATATACGTACACTACTTTACCGAATATAAACCTCATTCTTTAAAACGTCTGCAGCGGCTTATAAGTTATGTAAAAGTAACAAGTTAGTTTATATTAAACTACGACAATCTATAGTATACGTAAAACAATTGATCAATTTTACGTTAGAAGTGGATAAGTTATTATGCGATTTGACTAATATCTACTTTAGTTCAATTATTACTAATCAATGACACTTTTACACCTAATCTTATCCCTGACTTATGAATGATGTGCAGTTCAGAGATTCTCCATGAAAAATAGCTATCAAGCTAATGTGAACAGTCTCTTTAAATAATAAAAATTCATTCATTATAAATGTTGTGCAACTTATTTATGAGAAAACCTTATTGAAGAGGAAAAACAGGTGATGCGGCTTATATTCGAGAACAGACAGTATATAAGTTAGAATTTGTTATTTAATTAAATGTAAGACAGAATCAGATTCATAACAAACTCTATTTTCAAATACAGTTATAATTAACTGTAAATTATTATTAAGAATAAGTGTTAATAACTTTTAGATTAATTAATACGTAATTATAGTTATAAGAGATGACACATAAAAATTAATTATAGTCTTTAGTATAATATTTGTCATTTGAAAAAAGTTAAAAAATATTCTTTATATCAATTTATTCTATGGTTTGGTCTCTATATTCATATATTATCTAAACTCTACCTGCGCTACAGTATGTTTAATTGCCTTTATTTTTAACCAGACATACATTAATCATAATTTTATATCTTTTAAAACTGATTTAACTATTGAACTAAATCTACTGAAATGTATATATAATTTATAATACATTTAAATGTTTTAATAAGAATATAAAATAATATGAAATTATTTCAATTGATTATAAAACTGAACTAATTATTCCATAAGAAGCTATTAAATCGAGAGAAGCTTAAAATATAATTGACCTCAAACTTGAAAACAACTGAATATAAAAAATAAAACACAATTAAACCCTTTAATGATAGCAATGAAATGCTATATTAAATTGTATTTTATACAGCATTTAAGTAATGATAAGAAGTTTAATAGACATGAAATATATTTATCTCTATATAAGGATGACATGAATGTCCAAAAAAGTAGTCAAAATTGAAAACAAGTCAAGTATTGGAAATATATTTTATAGATTAGAAGAAAAACTGTAATTATTTGGAAATCTTTTCAAGAAAACCAATTTAATACTTAAAAAGATAAAAAAAATTCTTTCAAAACAATTGGTAAAATGTTTTGATTTTATATACACTACTTATAGCTTATAATAAATGATCAAAAATGAAAAGGTTTTCAATAAATCATATTTCGTTACAAATATAGCCAAAAGTAAAATGAGCTATGAATTCAAAATTAGTTTTTTTTCTAATAAAAATCTTTTTTTATATCTTCTTATAAAAACAAAAGCGAGAAAAATAGAAAGAAGTTATGACACAATTTGGAGTAATAAATAAAACATGGATCCAATATCCGAATAATGAGTAATTATTCCGAATTATTTGATTAATTGTTTACTAAACATAAACTGAGTTATACTAAAAGCTGATTAAAAGTTATATTCGCTATAATTAGCGAATGAATTGAAGAGAGGTGAAATTTTGAGGAGTCTAAACCTCGGTTTTTCTCAATTGATTCAACTAATCAGATTTAATTAAAACGATCCTTGAATTAACCTTGGTGCAATACGAAATTGTTACTAAATTCACTCGTTGACATCACAACTGTGATTGACCTTCCTCATTCAATGTATTTGAACTGTTTCTGAATATTATAGCGCTCTTTGTTTGAGATAACAAGAATACTCTGAGCCATTGATGAAAGCACCCTGTTCTTCATCCCTACAATACTGACCTCATTCTCATTTCATAACACATTGTTTTTTTTCGGCGAATTGTTGTGATATAAAGAACTGGCGATAAAAATAATGTGCAGTTTGTTTGCGCTTTTGATTTATAGCCAGAGCATATTCTTACTGTTCAACCTATAATTTGATCGTAAAAACAAGTTTTTCGTCTGAAATAAAATTCTGTGAATCAGTAAAACTAGTCTTTAGGAGAAAAACAGATTAAGTAATAGAAAAAAATACAGTCTGTCTGTGAGTGAAACCCCTTTTCTAAGAACAGAAAAAAAACAGATCAGACAATAAACTTCTGGTAAACTCCAGTTTTTTTTAAACATTAATTAAAAATAAAATAAATTCTTATGATATGATGGTTAAACTAAACGTCCCGAAGGTTTGGCTCATGAACTCAACGCATTGAGCACTGGGATTAGGATTGAGTTGCAAACGAACATCACTTTAAGTGAAGAGAGAAATAAATTAAAATTCTAATGATATGAATGCTATGGCTATAGCTATACATTAGGTACTGATATATTCACTCTCCCGTCTAATTGGTTCTGAATCATCACTCGGCGATGTATACCAAGGATGCACACAGGAGTATACTCCGCCCATCCTTCCAAGATTAAAAATAGACTAGCTATGTTTTTTGATGAAATTCTTATTAAACTAGTTTATTATCTCTATAAAGTTGGACAAACTTTTAGCTTTATGTCTGTAAGTCTAGCCTTGGATTTTGTCACAAGACTTGTCGAGTCTGCACATCTCTGATATCTGAAAACCTGAAAACAATTCATGTGAATCGACGGCACCTCCAAAATGATGTCATAAACAGTATCATTGATAGGCTATGAGACATATGAATGGAAATGACTTTGCATTCAGAAAAATAAATGATTTCAAGTACTGTCAGTCAGTCGACTGTTTATATGAAATATTCATTTATTGTTTTCTAAACAACTCTTAACTTTTTATTCAAATTCACTATTTTTGTTGACTTTTTCTCTGTATTTCTTGAAACTGTGATTCGAGTGAACAGTGATATGACTTATGATTATAATGATTGGACACAAAAAAGCAATTTTCTAACAGAATAACTGATTTTATTCTGTTATTAGTCCTGATTCTGAGTGATATTTATTAAGTGATAAACTTTTTTTTGATTAATTTGTGATTATTTCTTCAAATGTAAGTAATTATAAGAGTTTTTCCATTTATTACACTATACTTTCATTGATTTTTCTGATTTAAAAATATATTTTCTCCAAAAATATATGCAATTTATTACTTATTTTAGTTTAACCTTATTTTTGAAAAATTTTAAAGTTATTCAACTATTTATAGAAATTAATTATTTTTATGCAAAATAGAGTATTGGATATGAAATAATGATTATTTTGAATGATATGATATCTTTTCAGTCATTATTTACTATACTTTCTCTTAATATACCTATTGTTTGCCAGAAGTATAACAGCAATTCATATCTATTATAAGTCATCGTAAGATTATTTATTAGTTCACACTTTTATTTGGATTACTTTAAAATACATTTATGAATGTATTTAATTATAGATCGCACAGATATGTGCAAGGGTTCAATTGTTCCAGATAGAAACGTACAGAAATCTAAGGCGTTGTAAAATGAGTTAATGAATTTGTTAAATGTAACAGGAACAAATTCAACTTTAAGAATACTAGATCCATTGTGTATCTATGTATAAAGTAAATAAACTAGCAAAATATATAGTTTGGAAAAAACCTAGATAGATTTAATGAGCTAGCCTGACATCCTTGCGCACATCAGGTTTAGCCTTAATTTTGAATCGATATTAATGTGAACACTAATGCTGTCGGCTATGCTCTAGTAAATAGTTGTTTAAATTTAATTATAAAAATCGCGATTCAAGTCGTCATCTTTACAATTGATTTCTTTTTTGATTAATTGTTTGCAAATAATAGAAAACAATATTTTAATCTATTTTTGTATTCATACAAATATTTTTTAGATAAAAATAAATTAAGAATTATTATTGTCTTGTTTTACAAGAGAGCGGATAAGCGTTTTGATTGATTGCATAAACATATTGCGAAAGTCGATTGAAAAGTAATTTTTATTTTTCTTGTATTCAAATAAGTTTATCGATAGTTAAAAATCGTGTTCAACAACAATACTAATCATAAATCAAAGATAACTATCAATAATATATCATATCTTTGATTGGGATTTGAATTAATGAATGAATAAATTCGCAAATTTTGAAGTTTTCAAAAAACTTTAGACATTTTCCTAATTCTTAAATGTTTTCATATTTTTTATACGGATTTCTACGAAGAGAGTAATGACTGACTTAATAGACAGCGGATTATAACTAAAGTAAAAGCCAATCAAAAAATAATATTTTAAACGAAAAAAAAAATAATAACATTAGCTTTGAATGCATTCTTGTAATGCAAATCACATTAACGACAACTAAATTCTAAAAAGAAAACATTCCGTAATCTCTGTCTTACACTCCGGGCCTCCCCTCCCATCTCCCTCTCCAAACACTTATCTCTCGTCTCTTTCATTAAACTCGAGAGTAAATAGTTTTAAGAGAAAAGAAAAATAATATTTTATATATAATTATCTCATATGCGCTGTGCGAGTGAGTGAACACCTCACCTGTGATGAATGTGGGGGCTATACAGGAGGGGCCGCACAACCTACCAGTTCAATAAAATTTGATTATTTTCTTCTGCGGTTTATGTCTAGTGTCGGCCCTTTTTTTCGGCCTAACTATAAAAGTTTACTATTCATTGAATGAGTGCTCGCTTTGATTGTATGTATGGTTTTTGGTATTCTTCTCAAACCTCTGATGGATCTCAAGTCAACTGTCAGTTAATTTCTTTTTATTTTCTTATTTTATTTTATTTTCCAATAGATGTGAAAAAGTTTTTTCTACTTTTTTCTGAGACATTGAAAGTTTGATTTCGCAAAAGCAATGACTTATTTCTTCATAACATTTAATTTGATGAATAGATAAGAGAAAAATAGTTTAATTTCAGTTAAAACTGAAATACCAATCAAGAATTTGGTTGTAATTAAAGCGTTTTATTTTGTTTTTATTTCTTTAATTTTACAAAATCTAAATTTGGATTTTATTATAATTAAAAATAAGTTTTTTTTTCTATAATTATTTCAATATTTATTGCATTCAAGTCATGGCACAAACGATTACTACATTTATTCCTTTATTTCCTATCATTAATACAAATTATAATTATTTTTTTGCCCGAAATATGAGAATTATATTTAAAATTATAGACTTTTATGAGTTATTTAAATACAATTAAAACTAAAATTTATTTTTAATTACTTTTGTTTACGACTAAAACTAATGAAAAATACAAATAAGAAGTGAATACAAAAAAATGTTACTCTTTTTTATTCTTTACGTAAGTTTGGCTAAACTTCAACTCCAGGGCTAATCGGGAATAGATTTTAATACTAATGACAATTGATATCTCAATTACTCAATCACTGGATATAATTAAAACATAAAAAAGAAGAAAAAATTGATTTAAACAAAAGCTATGAAAAAAATTATTAAATAAAAATCGATTGAATGAGAAAACACACCCAATTTGAACCCAATTCGGTGCACCCAATCAAATAGTGAGCAGGTACAATTGGTACTATTTTGAATTCAAAATCCAATCTAATATAATGAAAATATACCCATAAATCCAAAGCCCCATAAAAACTAATGAAAACAAATAAAAACAAATAAATTTTCAAATAATAGTTCATTATATGGGAGCGAATACACTATATCGAGGGTCTAATCTACTTTCTGTCATACAATTCCTTATGATAGCTAAGGAAAACATGTTTTTCAAAGCTGTTTGTGCTGAGCACAGGCAACACCAGAGCTGCACTGGTAGTAGCGATTCCCTAATTCGTTGTTACGTTCAGATAAACTCATGTTATGCTCACTATATTCTGGCTCTGAAACTGAGCTAAACAACAAAAAACATACTTGAACTCCAATCCCAGACCAGACCACGAGCTCTATGTATGAAGTAGTGTATGTACAGTGAGAGAGAGCACAGACAGGACTCACAAAACACAGCCTCACTATTGTATTGCCTAATAAAGAGTGTATATATCATGTGTGCTCTACTCTAACCGGACATCGCTCTCAAACGCCGAGAAGAATAAGCTTATATATCAGCTATACTACCAGTCCTGTAGTTCACTCCGTGTGTGCCTACGGTATAAGTGCTTACAGTATGTAATAATAACTTATTCTCCTATTTATAAAGTTCATCAATACTTATGTTTTATATGAAAATATAAAATAATATTATATATTGTTTGCTATTATAGATAGAGAACAAATATTTGTTAGCTTTTAGTGCTTTTTCTTTCTGTTCCGTTATTTCACTTAAAGATATAGTAAACTAATTATTATTTTTCTGTCGACTTTCATATATTGATTAGTTTTTTATTCCGTTTTGCTATTGATTTGCACTGATATTGAATTTTATTATATATTTTTTTCTTCTCTTATTAATCTCAAGGAAGTAATAGTAATAGAAATAATATGTTTTGCTTTTGTTCGGCTATTTTTCAAAGTTAGTTCTAATCAAGTTTTCATTTCTATGTTGGTAACTTTGATTTCCGATTCACTTCTTTTTTTTATGTGTTATAGTTATTGATTGTGAAGTTTATATTTGATTTTTCATTTGATTTATTAACTTTATATTCAAATATAGTGTTATATAATATTAGAGTGAATTATATTTTTTCTGTATATCTTATAATTTATTTCAACTTTTTGTTGATTTATAAGAACTTTTTTGTATAAAATTATATATAACTTAATTCTTGTGAAGGATTTGAATATCCTATTACATCGGTCTCATCCGTAGTTCAGACAACTTGAAAAAACTTGAGAAAAAATTCATATTTTTTAAGGTAAATATATTTTATATGATTTATATTAAATGTTTTCCTCTAATCGTATATAATTAATAAGTCCGTTAACTCTACAGAAAAATTTGCTTAAGTATAGCCTAAACTCAATGATAATTAAGTAATAATTTTCGGAAAATTAAAATATTATTCAGTAAAATAAATTTCTGTCAAAGGAATGACATTTTTTGTGCCCTAATTATCAGACAGCTATCAAACAAACTTTTAATACCCATTCATATACTTTACTTCCAAATAGAGATTTTATCGAAATAACTGTACGAATGTATCAGTCATTCGACAAAAACCCTTATATTAAACATCAAATATATTGAGGAAATTTGTAATAAAGTTTTTTATTTAGTTTAATATGAAATTAGTTTTTCATATTTTTCTCGTTGATTAGTGTAATGTTATAATCCATCAAATTTGTTGATTAATTGCAAAAATGGTGTTTTTAGTTCACTAATTCTGTTTTTCGGCTTTATTTATATCGCAAATATATTCTCTCTCCTTTTTCACTAACTATTTAGTGAATTAACACTTATTTTGTTTTATGAATGATTAGTCTTTAGTCTTATTCTCCACATCTGAATAGTCTGTATATATCGCCTACAATTCGGAATTAGGTCTTCAATTAGTTCATACAAACGGCAGGAAAAATGAAAAAACTGTATATTTTTGCTGCAAATTATCGCCAAATAAAGTAATGATTTATTTTAGTAGAGTTAGAAATATGTTTGCGGTTTGTCTACAAAACGTACTTTTCCCACATTTTCTATTGTATGTCAAAAGCATAACAATATTTCATATCTAATGAATTGTGAAAAGAATTAAATACTTTTGTCATAACTTTCTGCCGAAACCACACTATAAATGCTAATGAATATGAATTACTATTCACTCTAATTAACATTAAATCTATAGAGACGTCAAAAAGACACTTATTTTTTTGTTCAATAAATTCTTATTAAATTAAGTTTAAAACTCATCTAATATTTAACGCTATCATAAAATTGATTTTTAATGATTTAACAAAATTCAAAATCAATTTCAAATCTAATATTAATGTCTTTTCACATATCGATGAATATTTGATTGAGTTATAAAACTATTATTTTTTTATATTTGTATTAGATTTGGAAAAAATTTGGTTTAATTTAAATTTAATGTATTTTTTATGATTTGATTTAATTTTATTTTTATTTTTTTATTTCTTTTCTCAATTGTCTTCTGCTTATATGTGAAGTGAATTTTATTGAAATTAAGTCTATTTTTATGTTTAAACTATTTCTTTTGGCGCTTCTTCTTAATGATTGATCTATTTTTAAACCTTGTTAAGTTTAAAACTCATAAAATATGAATTAGAATAGAATTAAAACTAATAAATCTTGAACTTCAAAAAAGGTTGAATTTCATAAATAGATGGATGACTTTATTTATTATCAAAGAAGAAAATCAAAACTTTTCTCTCTATTATATAAGTTATTAAATGAATGGCTGATAAGAAAAGACTTTAACCTTTTCGATAGCACACACACACAATGAGAGGTAAAAAACTAATAAATAGTTTTATAAATTCACGAATAGTGTGGAGAAAAATAAGATTAATTTTCAGATATAAAGCTAAAACTCAATTACAGATAATTAAAGAGAAGATAAAAGAGATTCTGTTAACCAGAATAGAAATGTTTGCGAATAATAGATAATCAGATGAGAAGAATGGAAAACGATTTATATATAAGAAAAAATAAAGTTATATTGAAATCAAAATTTAGATCTAATTTCTGTGCTTTACTATTAATGATCTATTAATACACATTCTGTGCAACTATTTTAAGTCATTCACGAAAAATAAAATAAAATAAAAGTTTTTGTAGAAAATAAAAATCAATTGTTTTCACATTCATTATGAAATTGCTTTAAAAGCTATTGAAAATACTTAAATAACTACTGTTTTGGGAAAAGGTTTTTGATAAAAGGTTTTTTGAACTTCTTTTCTATAACTCCTTTAATTGATTCAATTGTTTATTCATTTTCAAACTTATAATTCAATAATAATGATTAGAATCGGAAATGAATTGAACGGATTCGTAGAGAAGAATAAAATATAGCAAACAATTGAGAGAAACCGCTAATAATATGTATAACTAATGATTTTTATAATACATTTTCAAATCATCCCATTATTATATAAGAGAAAATGTTTAGGAAAATAAATCTAATAAATAGTTTATGGGAACGCATGCATATTACAGGGCACCCAACACTGAACAAAGCCATCCGTGTCCTCTCAACTGTCACTTATCACCAGACAAGAAATTATCATTAAATGCTTCAGATTTTCAAAAGACATTTTCTACTATTATTTTATGTGATTCCTATTTCTGTAACTACACTGTTATTATTCCGCTTTTATGATTACACTATCCATTAATGTTAGCAAAAAACTATTATTACTTCAGTTTTATATAATTTTCGAAATACTTATTGCACTTTAAAACAAAGTTATTTTTAAAGACAAAGTATTTTATTATTATTACTTATTTTTTCTCTCATTTTATTTATATTTCTTATATATATTAATACCTTATTTAAGGGTTTCATTACTCTCTTTCACACGATTTCAATGAATATGAGTTATGGAAAGAATTACTTTATTAATGATATTATAATATAATTCCTTAAACTTATAATTTTTTTTTTATTAAACCTTTTCTTTGTTTATAAAGTTTTTATGTCTTTTCCTTTTTTTCTATACTATTCAGCGTAAGAATTATTATTATGTTTTTTATGTTTGAGTAACTCTTTTTCGCTTTACTATTATTTTAATGACAATCATAAGTAAGGAATCTCTGAATCAAATCAGTTCTTTGCAGTCTTTTAGATACTGTATATCTAAATACACTCAAAGCTCTTTAGACTTAAAAATAGTTGTTTTCAACACTTACTCCGAAAGTTAGAATTTTTTTCCGCAATCTATTCGACAATTTTTTTTTGGTCCAAAATTTTTTCTGTTGTCTATAATCAGATTAGACTGTAGTTTATCGATGATAGAGAATCTACTCAAACGAATCAGTTCTCAAATAATAATGAAATAGAGAATATATAAAACCTCTTTTTTATATGCCTTTCCTTTAGAAATATAGATAAGAAAAAGTATTATATATTTTCCTACTTAAGAGACCACACATTGGATTATATTCTCAAACTTTTTATTCAGTAAAATAACTTTTTTTTTATTCATTTTTCTTTCTTTATTCAGTTGACTGATTAAATTGTTTTTTCTATATATGGTTTGTCTATAAATAGTTTTCTCTATTTTTATAAACAGTTTTTTTTTGTTTAAATACTTTTACTTAAAATATAGAAAAATAAAATTATTATCTCTTTTATATTTTTTATGAATATCGGAAGCAATGAAAAGATATAATAAACAGATTATGTCTGTTATTATCTGCTATTATCTGATGAGTTGATTGACAGCAAAATATATCAATAGAAAAGTTATCTTTTTGTTGATTATTTCTAAAGAAGTTTTTACATAATATAAGATATAATTTGTGGTTTAAGCTAATATAGTCATTTGGCACAGTATCCCCTAGGTGCTTGAACTGAATATGAGTAAGTTAATTCTCACGAATATTTGATGCAGATGCAATTTTACTAACAGTTTAGATAAAGTGGTATAAAAGTAGAGTTTTTGCGCAATTTTTACAGTTATTTTGTTATTTATTATTAAACATCCTGTGGTTAACCTCGAAATCTACAATTACCCCTTCCTGTGCCCTTTACAGTGGCCTAGCTTGGCCATCTTTGCATTATAAAAAGAAATTTCTTATAACTAATCTCTTATTAAAAAATGTTTTGTTTGAATATAAAGGCAAATAAAATACACAACTATTCTATAAATTCTAAAAATATCTCTTCAATGAAGAATTTGCATAAAAAGGTGATTGGCTATTGAATTGAAGATTACAGTATTCAGATGTAATTGCCATTAAATAGTTTAAAGTAATTTTTTTTATTAATATTTATTTATAAATATTCATTAAATGTATTTAATTTGTCTTTTTGTTTATCAAATTTATTCGGACTTTATATTCAATTTGTTAAACACGTAAAGAATTTAATGGCATTTAATGGCACGACTAATCTCTATTTAATTCAGTAATCAAATTGAAATATAAATATTTGTGTCACTGATAGCATAGAATTTATAATTTTATATTAAATACTATTCTTGGAAAACAATTGTCTGTTTAATAAATACATTTTTTATTGCTTATGAAAACTATTCCTATACTGGGCTTAAATTAGTTAACTAAGAGAATATTGTTTATATAATACACCTTTAAATATTAATACCTACCTGTGCTATGGAAGCACTATAGGAAACACATGACAAAATAAAATTAAAGTACAATTTTATATAACAGTTAATATTTTTAACACACCTTTCCTTTTCAGAAAAACTACCTTAACTTCAGATTTTAGTAAAAAAGTTTATGATTATTTTTAGAGTAGAGTCAGGAATGAAATCCGCCTTTTCTTAAGTCAACCGATTCTTTATTATCTTTTTTACTGACAAATGAATTGAATTTTTTTCGCACTTTTTGTTTAAATATCTGAATAGTCTTTGATTTTGTCTTTGAAGTCATTTTTTCTCTACTCTTTTTGTATGCATAAGACGATTGAGATATTTGTTCACAACTTTGTGCTAAAAAGTAAATAAAGTCAAATACAGTATAAACATAAAAAATACTTTTAAACAGACAAACAAATAATTTTTTTCTTTCTATCTCTTTATTCGTATTCAGAGTCGCATAAAAATTAAGTCAAATAAAGATTAATTGCATTTCTTCTTCACATTAAACCTCAATAAAAATATTTCTTATTATTATTGTCAGTCATTAGTTATTCCGTGTGTTTTGTGACTTACATATTGTAGGACAGCTAAAATGATGGAATGAAAGAATCTAGAGCACTTGGCATTTTTACTCTTCCCCTACCTATCATCAGACACATCAATGAATTGTTTAAATGAATTCCTTCTCTGAGAGACAGAAAACAATAGAATTTAATAATAAAAAATCAAATATAAAAAAGTTTTATTTCACGATATTTTCATTCAATTTTCATTCACACAAATAATATAATGATTGCAATAAATGTGAAGAAAAAAACAAATAATAAGAAAATTCTCTCCAATTCTGTTCATGTGTTAAATGTCTGCGGAAATAGAAAATAAGAGAAAAATTCAATTTTCGTGCGAAAAGACTTTTCAATTGAATGTGTTTTTCTTTGCATTCATTCAAGTCATTTGCTTGATTCCATTGACTCTAGTGATGTGCAAGCTAGTTTAACTAAGGGAGGTAGTTCAACTATTAAAATATGGGGCACAAGGCTCTTTACTATATCAAAGCTCAAGGCAAATATGCAAGGCTATTTTTTCGTCTAAGATAGGAGTTGGCAACAAAATTTAACATGATTAAATGTGCTTTCTTATTTAATTTCATTGGAATAGTTGTATTTTAACCAAGATTAATAAATGGCGATTATATTCACTAGAATTTGACGATTGGAGCGAATTTCTGTTATTCTTTTGAATGTATTTGATCTGTTCCACCTTGCTCATATAAATAATGACTACCTCATTGATGTGTCTCTCGTAATGATTATAAAACTATTATAAATATTATTACTCTCTTATCGTAAGGATATCTGCGAATAGAAAGACTACTTTAATAGTAAGGAATTCGTGATTTATTTTCTGCCGAATAAATACAT
The DNA here is from genome assembly GCA_034693305.1 of Eueremaeus valkanovi. Classification (NCBI taxonomy): domain Eukaryota; kingdom Metazoa; phylum Arthropoda; class Arachnida; order Sarcoptiformes; family Eremaeidae; genus Eueremaeus; species Eueremaeus valkanovi. Next base: position 25,881 of record JAQIWA010000728.1, read on the forward strand.
TTCAATGTAATTAAGATCAAAGAAACAAATTTAATCAGGCCTGAACAGAGGGGGGGTCCAGGGGGGGGGGGGGGG
>JAQIWA010000729.1:0-25952 GCA_034693305.1 Eueremaeus valkanovi
ACAATAATGTGCTCACACAAGCACCAGACGAAAAGTTGATCATAAAGTGTTGAGTGAGAAAAGGTTGACTATCGTCACTACAGTATTATATTATACCTTTATATTAGACCTAAAGCTCAATAACAATCAGAGATCACATCTCTATCTTTCATCGCATAAACAATTTTATGCTTAAGAGCACAAAATATCGAGACTTTTATTATCTAAAGAAAAAACTTGTATTACATGTAAATAATTTATTCAAACAAAAAATATTATACAGTATTACAGTATTGTTATTAATTGAATGCAATGAATGTCTTCAATGTTGTTATTATTCAATCAACAGTCAGTCTAACAGTCTGTTTAAAGTAAAGTAAATAGAAAATGATAGCCAACTAATGGATGGCATCATTCGGTCGATCCTCACAGTCAGCCCTATCTCTATACTGATCACGAATTCAAAAGGCATTGGAAATGACCTGAGCCGGGGCTCTATTTTTATTGCCTTAATTAGAATCTAATTTGTGCATAGCTTACATTTCCCGGAATTTGTTTCACAAATGATTTGTAAATTAGTTTTACTATACATAGTGTACAATAGAAAGACGTCTGATGTGTCTGTCCTTCTCATTCATTTACTTTTTTCTCTCAATATTTTTGTTATCTATTATGAGATCAGATCTATTGTAATAATTGCAGACAATTTAAACAATTGGATCCAATGATAAAATCTTCAAATATTTTAAGGCCAAAGAGTTTTATGTCAGGATTTCAATCAAATTTTATTTCTCTTAGACATCAGAAAAATGTTGGGCAAACCCACTCTTCCTATTAAACTCTTTGCTGTAATAAACTATTTAATACTAAATAAAAATAATTATTATCTAATAGAGTAAAGGATATAGTTTTTAAAATGTGTTTGGTTTTAACCAATTTAATAACCACTTGAAATACATTGCCAACACTTGTTCGGAAATATTTTAATAATTATTATTTTGCTATTAAAATAAATATCCTTTATTTGAGTCGTATTTCCATTTAAATAATAACTTAATTTAATTGAATAAATGCTAATATTATTGACTCAGAGCTAAACTTGTTTTATAAACTAAATATAAATATATTCAATAAACAATTAATTTATGTCGGCTTACACTTTAATTGCTAACTTAGCAATGCTAAGTTTATTTAGGCTCAATTTATTAATACTAATAGAAAATATTCGTTCATTTATTTAAATAATTTTATTGAAAACAAATAAGAAATTTAAAGAACAAAAGAATTGTCGAAAATGTAAAAAATATATTCAAAGCTATGATTACTCTGAGAAAAGTTTTTGTACAACAATTAAGGGCCAGTTATTATGGCGGAGACACTACTGCCTCGACTAATAATAATGTAATAGTAATATGTTTTACCTTGAAATGAGTTGAGATGCATAAGAATGGGAATGGGATTGAATGCAACACTCAATGCCCAACAAAGCATTCAATTGAAAGCTGAAGAGTCGAAAGCAAATCGAGCCTCAGCTCAGTTAAAGTTACACACATTTCATGGTTTCGTATTAGTCATACTGTGCGGGGAATTCACTGCAAAAAAGTAGAAACAGAGAGAAAATGTTGAAATAGGGATAGTCTGGACACAAATTCACATAATATTTGGATCACTTTTAATAAAGAAATTAGTCTTAAAACAATTCGGATGCTATAGATTTAAGTCGGCAACGATTGCAGGTATAAATATGCGCTCACACTGTATGTACTGTATGTGCGCTCAAAGCCATAGATCATAAGCCGATGACATTATACAGAGAGTGGCGAACAAGTTGATGAACCACTTGCTTCAGTACTACCAGTGCTGACTGTCAGCCCCACAGAATGCAACAGAGCTGAGCGCACACAACACTCTCTGGGATGCGAACAATCATCAGAACACCGCACCCACAGCCGCACTGCACTGCCAGTGCCCGCCAGTCATACTACAGTACCAAACAAGCTATTAGCGACTCGAGTCAGAGTCAGCCCCGGCTTTAAACCCAACTCTCCCGCTGTTAGAACTAAACAGAAACAGATGAGAACAGTTTTTATTATTCATAGATGCAGGGTACTGTACTCAGAAACACTGACCCTAAACCCGCACCGACCTCTTTTTGTGGAGTAGGTAAAAATTAAAAGCCGGGTCAAATACAAAATTTTTAATTGATTTACAATTATATCTGAATTATGCAATAATTGGTTTAATTGAATACAAATCAATAGTTCAGTCAGAACTGGCTAAACACCCGGTTCTTCGTGTAATCATTTGCCACTTAATTGAGTCAATTAAGATACAGGTCATACAAATACAAATAAAATCAGAGATTCTCACTGAAAAATAGCTATCCAGCTAATGTGAACACTCTTTTAAATAATAGAAATTCATTCATTCAGTCATACCGGGCTAATATGAAATGATTACCTTTTAAATTGGCTGGTACATAAAAACTACAGGAGTCAAAATTTGAGACAGCTTTCTTTTTAACAAAGGATAGTTAGGGTTTATGTGTCAACATTTTCTTAGCGATCCCTCCATTGACTGTCACACATAACAACACATTGGCTGTCATTTTAGCAATTTTGCTCATTTCTGATAATTGTATTAGATTTGAGACACAGTCGGGACTGAAATTTAGCAAGGTTAGGCTATTTTGACTAATTTTAATTAATATCATCAATAAATACCAGTATGTGTCAACTCAATGGTAATTTTCCATTAAGGCTTAAGCCCTCAATGAGGCCCTATTGCCAGTGTGTGACTGAGTGCGACATTTATGGGGCCAGTGTGAAGCGAAACTGACTCATGGATTGCTTGGTCAGTTCAAAAAAGATAAGGTGCTGGCTATTTTGAGAAATTGATTTCTTTATGTGAGGGACATAACCGAAATATTCCCTGATTTTGCCGAATTAGCACTTCCTTAGTTTTATAAAATATACAAGCATTTAGGTACTGGGTGGTCGCACGGGTCGGGTTAGCTCTTACTTTTGATGGCTGTCAGAGTTACTACAAAAATGTGTTTCATTTGAATGCTTTTTATCGTTATTTGCTGTTCGGCTCTCATATCATATAAATAATATATAATATTATAAATTATAACTATTTTTGTTAATCTTTCTGTTTTCTCCTCTCGCTCTCAATATAATCAATTCGTGACTCAATCTATTGGTCACAACATTTGAATGCATTTTTTCATTTCCGATATCTTTCTGTAATCTCAGCATTAATTTATGTGAGAAACAGAAACAGAATATATAAATATTTGTCATTGGATTTGATATCAAATAAAAATCATCTGAATATACGAGAAGAATGTGTTTCACTTGTATTCTAAACCCAAACATATCTTTCAAATAACTTTACTTTTTTCTCATCCATTCATTCGGCCATTCGTTGATTAAAAGTATTTTTTTTAGTTTTCTATACAATCATTGAGTGTTCGCGAAGTTGTGATAAGTTTAGACACATTCTCATTAAGACATGTCGTTTTCACAATTTATTTCTTCAGTTAAGCTCATATTTATTTACACGATTCAGATCTTGACTCTTGCTATACATACAGTACTCTGTTATCGGCAGCAAAAAGAAAAATCAAATCTACGGCTATTTTATCGCATTCTATGCAATACTTAAAGCTATACTGAAAAGGCATAAAAAAATTTCAGATTCTGCTGTACAATAATTTGGCAGTGAAAGTGTTGCACCTGGCTCTGCACACACCACCTAACAATTGCCATCTCTGTCCATAACGTATTTTCTTACTATGAAGTAAATTATATCTAATTCTCATTATTTTTCAATTTATAGATAGATTTCAAATATTTTATTACAAAAACTAATAATAGGTTTTGTTTTACAAAAGAATTGAAATCGAAAACAAAAACTATTAATTAATGCTTACATTCAATGCTTTTTGTTAAATGAATATTCATTTACTCATATGTTTGTGCATATATTCTAGGTTGTTCAATATGATTAAACGACAGTGTACTTTATTTTTTGGTTTAGAATGTATTTTTTCAAGAATTAAGCTAGAAGCAATAGCAATTACATCATGAATGGAAAATGATATTACACTGTTCCTTTTATTATTTATTTAAACATATTTTGTATCTTTTGAGCCATGAGCTATGGACTCACGAGAACTACTGGTGCCAACAGTGAAGCCGCCGAAAGCGAATACCAATTATTGTGAACTTATTTTTCTTAATTAAGTTATGATTATTAGCAGAGAATTAATTTTGTAAAATAATGCGGTCAACACATATATTTGCAAACAACGTGAGAGCGCAGTCTTTATAGCAGAATGAACACCCTGGCACTGTCTAGCACTCTATTATTTGCAAGACATTAAAGAGTAAACACATAACAAGAAAAAAGTTCGGATGCTTTCATTCAAAATGAGTTTACATAATATTTATGGACTAAAAGCTGTCCAAATAGACTATTAAAGTATAAAACTTTCTTTTCATACAAACAAATGGAGATATAATTTATTTAAAGAATTTGAACAAAATATCCATTAATTTTGGGCGAAATTCTGAAAAATTAATGAATTTTTGAAATAAGTTCACTCAAACCTTAATCGGTATTTCAAGTATAATATTCACTACTGTAGTAGTGAGTCGTTGACTGCAATCTTCAAAACTGTAAAACCATTTTTTGTATTCATTTTAGACTTTTTATAAATAAATTATAAAATTAGTTAATAATAATAATCAGTTCATTATACAGTACAGTACATGTATACAGTATTAGCATAGATATGCTTTTTAGAACTACAGTAGAATTGCCTTGAACACATACTCAACATCGAGACTTGACTGTGAATTTCAATATTTTTCATTGAATTATCTCATCAGGTTTAAGCTCCAGCTTTATTTAAGTGTGCGGGTCGTTTCTTAGACTCACTGTATATGACTGGTATGTGTCCAGCAATGAGTCTGACTTATAAACTCAGATACAGTATATTGCAGGAAAAATGAGCAGGTTCAGGTTTTGTTATTCGAAATTACTATTTGTTGGTTACATAATATCTTAATTTATTTTATTAGTATTAAACAAAAGGTTAAACAAGACAATATAAGTGTCGAACCCATAAACCCTTATTAATCCGGATTGGTTTTAGTCTAAACTGGTCAAGGTTGATAGCTATCAGATCAATAAAACGATTAGATCCCACATTACTCTATCGTATTTGGATTTTTGATCGGATGTTAGCACTAATCGATTCGTTCTATAAATTGGTTTATTCGGACTTATTATACAAAGATTTTATAATTCTTTGCTATTAAGTCGATCCGAATATAACTTAAAATATTGAAAACTTATTTAAACGAAATTATAGAGAATAACATTTTTGACCTGGTCCATCATTCTGTTCAATATCCTCCCTTTCCCGCTTTTTAGTTAAGTTAGATTTAATGGATTTTAATTTTAATTTTTTTAGATCTTAATGGAGTTCCAATAGACCTTGGTATTCATGACATCAAAGGCCGGGTAGAAATATTGTACACATAAATTCACATCCATTTTTGTGCACAAATTTTTCTACCAGGCCTTTGATGTATGGTCCAGTATGTCGATGTTGATGTATGTCGATTCCAATGACCTGCTATGGATTTGACAAAAGTTTGAATTGCGATTTCATAGCTATTTGAATGGAAAGATATTCAAAAATGATCCAGTTTGCAATTTGAACCATATTTTTTCTCTTATGGTTCACGAGATATTCAATTTTCAAATATCGAGTTTAGTGCAAAATACCTGATACGAACAAAATTAATTTGTTTGCATCACTCAATCATTTGCGAATAGCTCTCCGCCAATAGCTATGAAATCAAAATTCGAGTCTCTGTCGAATCCATAGCAGGTCTTCGGGTATTAACTAAATAGAAAGCTTGCCGTTTGGATCAATATAAGGATCACCAGCACTATAATTAATATTGTTAGCCTGTTCAATTTATAAGGCAATTCAAATATAAAACTTAAAACTCGTCGAAAGAGTGGTTAATCGAAAAAGTTGTGCAGAGATTGAGCCAGAATTCAGTCGACAATTAATCTGATTTCTCAAAGCAATGACCTCTGAATTGATTGTGTGAATGGATTCAATCAATCTTTTTCTAAACAATAATTTCTTACATAAAACAACTTATGGCTCAACTGTTCGGAGATTTACCTGAACTGAAAGTAATTGATTCAAATGGTGGCCATTGAGCACAAGATCCTTTATCTTTAAGATCAAAACTTCATAACTCAGATATATATGAACACCTGATGCACTGGTGCACACTGCACACTGATGCACACTGGTGCAAATAACTTAGTATTCATACTTATACAGTATCTCATGACCGCAAATGATAGGCCATCTGATCGTGATCTGCAGTAATAGACGGATCAGTTCTACAGATTTACAGTTCAAATGCCATAAATTTTATTTTCATAATTTAGAACATTATTTCAAATCTTTTCTAAATGAATGACCAAGCTCAGTGACTGCACAGTAGGGCTGAAAACAGATAATACTTCAAAATTGATGAACGATCAAAATTGAGCCAATGAACCAATTCTTTAAAAAAAAGTATATTTTGACTTCAGTTAAATTATTTCAGCAATAATATTTCTGCTGGATCATGTTTCTATCTGTCCTGGCTTTTAATAGTGTATTTAAACTTCACTTTATTTAAAAAGATTTTGTATTAATTCGTGAATTTCTTTATAATTTTGTTTATTTTTAATAAATTTTAGTTTAGAAAACTTGGAATTTTATACTTGTAATTAACCCTGAACAGTGTAGGACAGTGTAGGGCACAGTGGGCTCATTCGTATCAAATTGAATAATGAATATATCAGAAACGGAGTGACTTATAAGTTATAATAACATTGATTTATGTATTGTTTTCTACAATACCTACACTTTCCTACACTTTCTTCAGAAATTTTAATTATGATTGAATTTAATGTTTTAATAGACGTGATTCAAAAATTAGCTTCGATTCACTATTATTAGAACTTCAAACTTAATTATCATTTTTCATACTGTACTCAACCGGATAAGGCCTTCAATTCATGATAGAAGTACTGTCTGACTGTCTGAATACTAATTAACGATTGAAAATAAAATACAAAAAAATTATTTATGCATTCGATGGCAACGAATTCAAAGCTATTATTCGGATAGAAGTTTGATATAAATATATAATAGATGTTTCAAAAGCCTTAATGTCGACAACAACTGCATTGACTGACTTCAGGAAATACCTGCAGATTATTATAGTTTACGCTTTAGTCAGACTTTAATAAAACGATTTAAACATTTTATACCTCACATACTGTAATGTTTGCTCTGGACGTGAATTCGTGTTCAAAAACAAATTCAATGAATTTTGAAATATTTTATTCACTTTTTAGGAAATGTTTTATTATAATAATTTTCAACATTAGACAGAATAAAGAATTGACGCCTAGTTTTGCAAACAGAATAACTTATTGGAGATTATATAATATGAGAAAAAAAGTTATAATTTATAACTTAAATAATATAATTGTTTAAAACATAAATATTTATTTTAGACAACATTTATATATTGATTGATAAACGAGTTTAAAGTAAAATAAAGTTTTAATTTGAGTTATTATACAGTGAACTCATCTAATATATGCCTCATAAAAGTCAAATTGATTTAGACCAGAATCGATTAGAATCTACAGTACAGTATTAGAAAGTCACTTTTTAAATCCATATAAAAATAGCTCTGGGCCAGTTAACTTCTCTACCCTTTGTCATATTTGGCCAAAACACTTATAAATTGTGTCATATCTAGTCTTCAATCTTGGAATCTATTGATCTATTGTTATATTGTCTTCTATGAGACCATAACTATTAGATGTAATCTCTGTCTGTCTCTCAAATTCTTAAGAAAATTCAGGTTTCAATGGAGTCAATGGTGAAGGAGTGGTGACATCTGTTTATTGTTAAAAAGTGGTCGAACAACAAGTTGTCGGTTCCAGTGATGCGTATATTACTAACCAATAAAAGTTGCCATCAATTCAACGCCAAAAGGCTTTTCAGCCATGAAGTTGACGGAAGTTATCGTAAATCATGAATAGACTAATAAAAGGTATTTATTTTCAGACATTTGCCATATTTTACCCAAAATTAGTGACTTTTTAATAATCATAAAATAAAATAAAAAGTTTTTAATTTTAATGTTTAATTGAAGCAAACAATCGATGGCTTCAATCGATTATTCCGTTTTCGCGAACAAAACATTTTGCGAATTCTATTCGTCAGAATTGGTCGATAAGTAAAGCCATAATCAATGATGAATTGGAAACAATTAAAAGTTCCGGAGTTTGGAAGTCAGAGAGAATTATCACATCCAAACAGGACTCGCACATCAGTGTTGAGGGAAGGGCGCAAAAAGTCATCAATTTTTGTGCCAATAATTATCTCGGATTATCTGTCAGTCGATTCAAACAATTATTTCAATTAAAATGTTTTTGAGTTTTAATTAATAATATATTTAATGAATATATAGAGTAATCCCGAAGTGATAAGCGCTGCGAAAGAAGCGCTGGACAGGTATGGCTCGGGTCTGAGTTCTGTTCGCTTCATCTGCGGCACACAAGACATACATAAAGCACTTGAGGCCAAAATCGCTGCCTTTCACGGCCGCGAAGACGCCATTCTCTACGCCAGTTGTTTCGACGCAAACGCCGGACTCTTCGAAGCCCTTCTCTCCGCCGAAGACGCGATCATTTCGGATGAGTTAAATCACGCCTCGATTATCGATGGAATCCGATTGAGTAGAGCTCAAAGATTTCGGTACAAACACAGAGATATGTCTGATTTGGAACAGATTCTGAAGAATAACCAAAAGGCGAGAAACAGACTGATAGCCACTGACGGAGTGTTTAGTATGGATGGGAACGTCGCTCCTCTCAAACAGATCTGCCATTTGGCCAAACAATATAAGGCCGTAGTCTTCGTCGACGAATGTCATTCCACAGGCTTTTTCGGGCCGACCGGAAGAGGCACTGAAGAGCACTTCGGTATCAGTGGAAGCGTTCATATAATAAACTCGACGTTAGGCAAGGCTTTGGGCGGCGCCGCCGGTGGCTATACTACTGGTCCGAAAGAGTTGATAGATTTGCTGAGACAGAGATCCCGGCCCTATTTGTTCTCCAATTCAGTACCGCCAGCAGTGGTCGCGTCCGCCTCTAAAGTATTTGATTTATTGAATCAAAATTCTTCGTTGATATCAAAAGTGGAGGAAAACACAAATCTGTTCAGAACTGAAATGAAAAGCTTTGGTTTCGATATTTTGGTTCGTTTTCGCAAATATTTAGTTTATTAATAGATTTTAAAATTTTTATTCTCCTTAAGGGGGATAACCATCCGATTTGTCCCGTTTTTATAGGCGACGCCCGACTGGCCTCGACTTTTGCGGATCAAATGCTCGGTATTTACATAAAAGATAACTATTTTTCTATATTTGTCTCAATTATTATTAACATTCGATACAATGAACAGAAAATGGCATTTATGTGATTGGATTCAGTTATCCTGTGGTTCCCAAAGGAAAGGCCAGAATCAGAGTCCAGATATCAGCCGCTCATTCGACTGAAGATATCAAACAAACGATCGATGCGTTCGTCAAAGTCGGCCGAAAACTCAAAATAATTAATAATTAATTAATTGAATAACTCTTTTAAAGTTCAAACAGTTATCACATATTGTTATGCAATACCTGTACTAATGCTCACAAATCGATTGCACTATAAATCGATTTTATTGTTATTTTATATAAAAATTTTAAATACTTTTCAACAGATTTATTGAATTGATATGTAATTTGAAAAATATAATAAATATTAAGAGATATTCAATGAAAATATCAGAATAAGTATATATTTGTTTGAATAGAGAAAATCAAATCCAATGAAAACTTAATACAAATTCAATAAATAATACAAAAAATAATTATAAAAATAAATTCAAATAATTAACTGAAGTATTGGTAAAACCTATTCATCACATGTTTATTGAGATTTCTTAACAGCCTTTGCATTCTTCTGGTCCTCTTTGCCACCGACCGGCTTCTCCAGGTGTCCGAACTTCCTGTCCACCCACTCCTCGTGCTGTTTGTCAGTCCAGGATTTGTTCCCAATTTTCATATGTTTTACTGATTTGTTTGCAGACAATCCGCTCAATAAGTGATGACTTGTTCTCAACGAACCGATAGAGTCGACCACAAGTCGTGATGAGAACAGTTCCGACCGATTGCCCAATCGGGTCAACACAGACAGAGAGCGAGTGGCCATTGATTGCGTTTATCAACACTTTATGGATGTCTATCACAATAACTGATTCAGTGATCGCACTATTTGTTCGACAATTATGTCCCGAATCTGAAGCGAGTATTCACTGAATCACTGAATAATGACTTCAAGTTTCAAATACTTTGACATTTAGAGAGAGAGGAAACGGAAAGCCGACCCAAAACTGGCTTAAGTAACGGTGAATCGCATTTCTCAGATCCCCTCCACAACTGAATTGGGTCATTGAAACCTATTAACCCAGTAGTTCATGTGCACACTCAGTGTCCTCTCTGTGCCAATTATGTTACGTGTTATGTGAATAGCAGTCAACTCATGCCTTATGCAACAGCGCTTGCGTTCATTCACATCGATCGCATTGGGATAATCCAAATACATTGTAACACAAACTCAAAATTTCTGATCCCCCGGTCAATCAGATATACCATCACACTTCTGTTGACCCCTCTTACCTACTAAATTTATTACCTACTTTATTTGCTTTACACAGTATGCGGGTGATTTCATATTAATAATTGATGCTTGAGTTTATTTATATCCCCACTAATAATATCCCATACCCGGCACAATTACCCACATTCTGAAAATGAAAATAATTCACTTAAGAAATTAAAAGTTGAATGCTAATGATTTTATTACCCAGATGCAATATTCGGGAGTTCGGGTCAATTTATTTGGGGAAATAATTTTCTGTTTTCAATATAAGAGCCTATGATATGATTTCTCCCGGAATATAGGAATATAAGGCCCGAAAGTGTATTGAATTCTTGCGGCACAGACTGTCGCACAGTATGTAATTGGAGTTGGCTTTGAACTGAACGCGTGTTTCCATAAAACAGATGTTATTTTGAAAATTAAATTAAGTTTTGATTAAAATTATGGAAAAATCGTTTAAAGAACAGAATATTTTGGAGAAAAAGTTGACTGAATTGGAGCAGAGGTTCAGAGAATTGCAACAAAACAACGATAAGAGCTCTCAAACTCAACAGTCGTTTGACTCGATTCGTATGAATTGTTAAATGACTTGAATTTAAACTAATTTTAATTCTATTGAAACTATTGATTGAATTACAGCCGAATTGAGTGGACTTCGAGTGGAAAACACGAAACTTAAGTACAGATTAAGTGTTTTGAATAAAGCCATAGAAGAAGAGAAGAGACGACAGAAGCCAATGAATTGCAGTCAAACCGATTCAAAGACTAAACGTTCGTATAATTGGTTTGCATTTGAGTTAAATCTAATTTAATTTAATTTATGTTTCATTGAAAACAATAATTGATTTTTGAAAAACAGAATTGAATTCCGAATCCAATGAAACAAAAGACAGAGAAATGAGTGAAGAGTTGAACGAATCAAACGATGGGATGAAAAGTGTTTTGCATTCAATACGAGAACTGTTCGGAACAGCCATTCGTGAGGCCTATCCCAAAGTGACCAACGCTCCACTCCTGGTCTCGAGCTCAGACCACGCAGACTACCAGTGCAACAGTGCTTTGCCTCTGAGTAAGTACATTGCGGACAAGCGGTTGAGTCCGCGCGATGTGGCCACCGCTCTGATAGAGCACTTGCCGAAGAACCATATGATAGGACGGGTAGTCGTGGCCGGACCCGGCTTTATAAACATAACACTCGACCAGCAGTTCGTTTCCGATTCGATCCGTAATATTGTCTTAAATAAGGTTAAAGTGAACGCCGTTTCCAACAGTCTGTCCAACAATAGAGTTGTGATCGACTACTCCTCGCCCAACATAGCCAAGGAGATGCATGTGGGCCACCTCAGGTCCACCATCATCGGCGACAGTACGGCCCGACTGCTCGAGTTCGTAGGCATGGATGTGCTGCGGGTGAACCACGTGGGCGATTGGGGCACACAGTTCGGGATGCTTTTGGCGCATCTGATCGAGAAGTACCCCAACTATAAGACCAGTACTCCTCCGATCGCAGACTTACAGGCCTTCTATAAGGAGTCGAAGAAACGCTTCGATGAGGAACCGGAGTTCAAAGCGCGCGCCTATAATACGACTGTCCGACTGCAGGCAAAAGAACCGGAAATAATGACGGCTTGGACTCAGATCTGCGATATTTCGCGCAAAGAATTCCAAGAATTATATAAAATACTCGACATTAGCCCTGAGCTCATAGAGAGGGGAGAATCGTATTATCACGAGTTGATGGTCGAAGTGGTGAAGGACTTGGAGACGAAGAACCTCCTGGTCGAGGATGACGGCCGCAAAGTGCTGTTCCCTTCGGACAAAGCGCTGCCGCCGATGACAGTCGTCAAGTCTGACGGGGGGTTCACTTACGACACCTCCGATTTGGCGACACTCAGACAGCGGGTTCAGGAGGAGAGGGCCGGACGGATCATATACTGTGTGGACGCCGGACAGAGCCAACACTTCCAAATACTCTTCAATTGTGCTGCTATTGCCGGCTACTACGAGCCCAAGAACGTCCGGTGCGATCACTTGGCGTTCGGCGTTGTTCTCGGTTTGGATTCCCTTTTGTTTTGTTTTAGTTATCAATTGATTTAAGTCTAAGAAATGTATTATTCATTTCGTTTGCTTTCCTCTGATCCGACACTTTAGGCGAAGACAAGAAAAAATTCAAGACTCGATCGGGTGATACCGTACGGCTCAAGGATCTGATTGAAGAAGGAATGGAACGATCTTTGGCTAAACTTATAGAGAAAGGAAGGGATAAAGTGTTGACTCCGGAAGAGCTGTCGGCAGCGCAGGAGGCGGTGGCCATCGGGTGCATAAAGTACGCGGACCTGAGTCACGACCGAAACCACGAATACGTGTTCAGCTTCGACCGGATGCTGGAGGACAGGGGCAATACTGCCGTCTATTTGCTGTATGCGCTCACACGGATCCGCTCCATCATTAGGAACGCCAAACTCAGCCAAACGGTCGAGCAATTGGCTACCAGTGCTGCTCAGTTGGATTTGTCTCATCCGCGTGAATACAAATTAGCGAAATTCATACTACGATTCGCTGAAGTCGTCCTTCAAATCGTCGATGACTTGTATTTACACACACTTTGCGGCTATTTATTCGAATTATCGGTCGTTTTCAGCGAATTCTACGATCAGTGCTATTGTATTGAGAAGACTATTGTAGACAACGTTCAGACCATTAGCGTCAACACAAACCGTATTATTCTGTGCGAAGCGACCGCTCGTGTCATCGAAACTGGACTTCTATTGCTTGGAATCAAATCAGTCGACAAAATGTGAAAAATATTTATTTTCGAAAACATTTTTAATATAAAACTTATTAAACGAATGATTAATGAAATGATTTATATTTATGTTTGAAAACCGATTCAAATATAACCGAAAACTGATTTAAACTATTTTTCGAAATAAATTTTAACTCTTTTTTAATTTAAATGAAGTGATGTTTGCATTCAATTCAGTCCCAAATACTTGTCATTTCTGTGGTATTCTGTTTGCAACCGATGGCAGCTTTTCTTCGGTTCCGTTTCTTCTGGTTTTTAGTCATTTTCTGTCCTTTATTTTGATCCGTCTTTTCATTGGAAGCAATCGATTGCCGACACTCCGGGTGTATGTCATAACCAGGACTATTGTCTTCATCCCAATTGTCTGCATCCGAAACCTCTTCTATGAACTGATTGTTATTTTGTTCAGAATTGGCACCAAATTCAGTGACATTTAATTTCTTGGAGAGAATGCCGGAACTGGTCTTCTGTCGACTCTCGAAGCGCTCTCTTTCGTATTGTCTTCCGTCGGGACAGGACTTGATATGCTGTGCGAACTCATGTCTGGCCATACGATGGGATGCGTTGTAAATACAAACCGAAAACTTTGAGTCAATTTTCTTCTCGCAATCGATTATATGCTTTATCTGATTCCTGGCCGCGATTTTGTGGCTCTTATCGAATGGACACTCGATTAAGAGGTCTTTGTGTTGTCTGAATGTGGCCATCGATATGACATCGACGCTCTTTGTGACCACAAAAGTTAATAAGAGATAACTTATCGGATAATGTGATCTTTGTTTGCAAACAATACTGCATTGACTTTGTTGTCAATCATTGCATCACTTGATTGGATCCAAAGTGTGTCCAAACAATACGTTCGCAAAACTATATTCATTTCAATCGTTTGAATTGATTTGCATTGAGTTTGCATTCAATGTCTCTCTCAATGGCTTTCATTCATAAACTCGTAATTCATATCCATTTCCCCCCAAATCGAGTCACAGCTCAAGACTTGCGCACAAAAGCGGTTAAAACGCATCGAAATTATGGCCGCATTTAATGCCTTTGGAAGTGGTCTGCGATCAGTGATAAACAGATCCAATGTTAACAACAATAATAAGAAACGAATAATAAGTCAATTCAATCGACTGAAGAGCAGTTCCCACACGAACTCACCTCAACTCAACTCCAGTCAAATCAGTGAAATATCACTTTCGGAACCACTTCCAGGTCTGCACTCGATTCGAGCCATTCCTCCCTATCCTCTTGAGTCCGCCCAATAACCCACTTATGACCCGATCACTGAACAGGTTTTCCAAAGCCATTGTTCGCCACAATCACAGCCGACGAGAACGAGACCAAAGTGTCGACTCTAAGCAATGGTCTTCGGGTGTCCTCACAGAACAAATTCGGTCAGTTCTGTACCGTCGGTGTAGTCATAGATTCCGGTTCGCGCTATGAGGTCAGACATCCGGCGGGTGTTTCGCACTTCTTGGAGAAGTTGGCCTTCAATTCAACCATTGATTTCAGAAATAAGGATCAGATTATGAGGGCTTTGGAGAAGTTCGGAGGCATTTGTGACTGTCAGGGCTCGAGGGATACACTCATATACGCGGCCTCTATTGACTCCCGAGGCCTGTCATCTGTCGTCCATTTGTTGTCTGAAGCCGTTCTGAGGCCTAAAATAACGGCCGAAGAGATCCTTTCGGCCAAACAGATGATTGAGTTCGAGTTGGAGGACATCTCTATGAGACCGGATCCGGAGCCCGTCCTCTTCGAACTCATCCATTCGGCCGCGTATCGCAACAACACCTTAGGTCTGCCCAAACTCTGTCCCATCGAATCGTTTCCACTCATTGATCGAAAAACACTTTTCGATTACATAAAGACATATCATATCCCGAATCGAATGGTTGTGGCGGGGGTTGGGGTCGAACACGAGAGGCTGCTTGAGTTGGCCCAACAGTATTTCGTTGAAACCAAACCGATTTGGACTCAAGACTCGGATCTATTGTCGTCCAAAAGTGCCGAAACCGACAGCTCTATAGCGCAATACACGGGAGGAATGGTAGCCATAGAGAAGGACTTGTCTAATGTGAGCTTAGGGCCGACGCCTATCCCAGAGTTGGCTCACTTTGTCTTAGGCCTCGAAAGCTTCTCACACCAGGACTTGACTGACTTCATACCGGTCTGTGTGCTCAATATGGTTATGGGCGGCGGCGGCTCTTTCTCGGCGGGCGGGCCCGGGAAGGGAATGTATACCCGATTGTACACAAATGTATTGAATCGCTTCCATTGGATGTATTCGGCCACGGCTTACAATCACGCGTACAGTGATTCCGGTCTGTTCTGTATCCACGCGTCCGCACATCCCTCACAGCTCAGGGATATGATTAACGTTATAATCGGCGAAACCATAAACATGTGTCGTACCGGTGCCGCTCAGGAGTTGAAACGCGCGAAAACTCAACTGAAGTCAATGCTTCTGATGAACTTAGAGGCCAGACCTGTCATGTTTGAGGACATTGGCCGACAAGTGCTGTCCAATGGGCACCGGAAGTCCGCCAATTACTTCATCGATCAGATCGATAGAGTCACTGAAGAAGACATCAAAAGAGTCGCTTCCAAACTGATCCGAAGCCGGGCTTCTGTGGCCGCGTTGGGAGATCTGAAGCAATTGCCGCCTCTGGAGGACATCGAGACCGCACTGAACAGCAAAGACGGACGCATTCCTCAGAGGTTTACACTCTTTAGGTAAAGAATTGATTGAAATCTAATTTCGTTTGTATTTAGTTTCCATTAATTCAATAAAAATCAAATTCTATTCAAAAATATATTTTCATTGAATTCTTATTATTTCAAACATTTTTGTGAATTTCAAAGACTTTAATCTTTTTCTCAAAAATAATAACTAATGTCTCCTCTGATTGCTTTGGAGTCTGGGCTGACTATCCATTCAATGATTTAATAATTGCATCCAATTTATCATTATTTCCATAGTTTGTCGTCAGTCAACAAAATTAAGACTTTATTCAGAAACTGAGTTGAATTCAAAGGGATTTATGTTTTGTTGAAATAAATATTTAATGATTTTATATTCAATTTGTATATTATTTCTCGAAAAAATCGTTTAATTTTCGAAAGAATATCAAAGAATCCAAAAGTTGGCCTATTTTTGTGCGAAGATCTGATTGGAAGCCAATTCAGGTATTGTTTGATAAAAGCTATTCCGAAGCGAATAAAATTCAAAATCATTTTAATGGCTATAATATTCCGAATTCGACTGAAATTATATTAAATTATTTGTAATTTATTGCACAAACCATTCAATAAAACTATTTTGCGCTTCATTTTATGACATCCTTATCACTCGACTTCTTATTATTAATTTAATATAAACATCAAAACAAAGCCTCGATTTTTATTTTAATTCGTTTTATCCTATTATAGGAAACATTAAAAAAGGGAAATAAAACGAGAAAAAAAGAAAGTCTTTTATACTATAATATGTTTAAATAAATTATTTTTGATGTCATTTGCATTAAGAGTATAGCGAAGTAACATTGAATCCTGAATTTGCACAAAAACTGCTCTATTTTTAGAATTAAATAATGTTAATGAGATTTGAAGCCACTATAAGATTAGGAATCTCTTAAATCTGGAACTGTGGCTAAAAGAGACCAATAAATGTGCAATTATTTGTTCGCAAATGTCCTACAAATAGGCACTTAGTCTAAAATTAATATAAAGTAAAACAGTATTGATATATATCGGACAATCTTAGGGCTAATTTTTGGTCATAGCAATACACATATTATACACGGTCATATTTGCTGGACTTGTACACCTGTTATTTTATAATATTATACAAGCATCAATTTTATACAGTACAGTACAGTACTACTTGGGCTACATTAACTATTGGTAAATATGTCTATTTATTGAATTGCATTTCAGTATATTTGAAAGCATTGAAGGAATAATCGATTCTGTGCTCAATATTTGAGTAAAATATTTAAAAGATTTTATTTTGTTCTGAAAATTCAAAGTTAAGGCAATGAAATGCATATGAATTCGGATGATTCGGATTCTTACTGCAGGACATTTGTATAACAGCTATAAAATAGTGTATTTTTTAAAACTTATTTGATATTTCATTACTTGTCTTATAGCAGCGCTAACTATACTGTAATATAATGCATATGAAAACAGCGGTCGATCAGAATTGAGGTGCAGTTGTAATAGTGAAGCACATTCGACAGGTACTGACGGCACCACCACTTTTCAATGCATGTTCAATACTATAACAGTTTTAGTAGTCACTGAAAAGAAGCCAATAAAGCACTTCAGTATTGGCTCAGTTATGTTGGTTATCGGGTCAACTATTTTGAGATTTTCTCAAACAATTGTTTTCAAAACTTGATATTACTTTTGCTTCTCTTTTGCATCAATTGTGTGTCAGTTATGGTCAATATCGGAGAGAATTTAATTACTTTTATTAAAATACTGTTTAATTCATTTTTAGTTTATTTATTCTTTGCTTTCGCACCGATTCTGTTAGATATCGAACCCAATTCTTATAAGTGAGTACTCTTTCAAAACATTTTCATTTTTTCAATCAAACCATTATTCAAATCTTCAATTTTCAGCCTCACTTTACCCGAGACCTTTGATGGGCCTCTCAGAGCTAATAACAGGCTTTCAGAAGCAGATCATTTGTTTGTCAATGAGATTATAGGTCCCGAGTCTTTGGCTGTTTGGAAGGGTATGAAAGCATAACTAAAACTTATAAAAACCAGATATTATTCAATGATTTCATGAAAACTCTTCAAATAAGTGGAAAAAAGTTTTTATTGACACAGTATTATGTGATGTTTGATACATAAATAGGTGATATTTATACGGGTTTGTCTGACGGCCGGATAGTTCGTATTCGCAATGATAGATACAAAACGGTCGCCCAATTTGGTGATCCCCAGAAGTGCGTCAATCCCTGGGAAATAGAGAAATGCGGCCGACCTTTAGGTCAGAGTGAATAAGAAGCGAATGAATTGCTTCTATGTCTTAATTTCGTTCATATCGTTAGGCATGAGGTTTGACTCCAAAGGTATCTTATATGTGGCCGACGCCTACTATGGCTTACATACAGTTAATGTGACCTCTGGTAAAATCAAGAGAATATTGACTTCAAAGAAGCCAATCGGAGACCACAAACCAAAATTTCTTGACGACCTGGTCATCAACGAAGATGAAGGTGCCATATATTTTACAGATGCGAGTGACAGGTGGGACGTGAAAAATGGTAGGATATGACCGGTGGGAATGGGATCTCAGTTTATTTGATTATTTGATACTAAATTATAAACCGATGAAGTGTTCTATACTGTGGGCGAACACGACGAGAGCGGAAGAGTCATCAGATTTGATATGAAAACAAAGAACTCAACGGTTATTATGAAATCACTTGGATTTCCAAATGGCATAGAGTTGAGTGACGACAAGACAACTCTGTTTGTGTGTGAGTTCAACAACAGAAGAATTATGAAGCACTACGTGGACGGCGACAAACGGGGTCAGACGGATGTGCTTGCCTTCAACCTCCCGGGAGAGCCAGATAAGTGAGTTCACAGTCCGGTTCTGTTCACTCAATCAATAATTTTATAAATTAATACTTACTTTGAAAGCATACGAAGGAGTAGTGATCCGTATAGAGAGACCTATTGGGTGGCACTGGCAATGGGCCGCAACGACAAGAACCCATCGTTTTTCCTGGATCACTTAAGTGTTTGGCCGAAAACACGTAAAGCACTTCTTCGGGCTCTGTATTCAGTGGGAACAGCCATTGAATATATCGGAAAATTCATTGACTTCCGGCCACTGATCGAATTGGGCTTCAAAACCAAAACCGGTTCCATTCTGTTCCACACAATCACTCACTACGGGATGGCTATAGAGTTGGACACCGACGGGAAGATTATACAGTCATTGCATTCACCCGACGGAAGGACAACACTATTGTCCGAAGTTCGCGAAGTGATTGTCGGCGACAGAAAAATATTATATTTGGGTTCGTATGGAAACAACTATATCGGGCGGATGACTCTGGGCCTACTGGCGCACCTGCACAGACCGCTTCTGACACATGAGAAGAAGCAATACATCGAACAACAAAAGCAAATGAAGACTAAAAGATCGAAACCAAAGGCCTATAAACCATATGAACCGTTCGATTTGCAAAACCCACAATTTGGAGCACCCAAACAGAACCAGGAGTATGGGTTCGAATCACCAGAACCAAAGCCAAGGAAGAAGTATAAACACAAAGGTTTTAAGAATATCAAGAGTCCTAAAAAATCACCTTTTGATAAACCAGATTCAGGTAAACCGGTTTCTGATAAACCAGATTCGGGTAAACCGGTTTCTGATAAACCAGATTCGGGTAAACCGGTTTCTGATAAACCAGATTCAGGTAAACCGGTTTCTGATAAACCAGATTCAGGTAAACCGGTTTCTAATAAACCAGATTCAGGTAAACCGGTTTCTAGTAAACCAGATTCAAGTAAATCCATATCAGATAAACCAGAATCTGACGGAAGATTTGCTAACGAACTATAGTCTGAATGAAAGTGTATTCAAAATCTTTACTCGAATTCAAAGCAAAAGAAAATCAAATGAAAATTCACAACAAATGAGTCAATTTAAAGGATCAAGCTTGTTCAATCTTTTTATCGATCACTTTAATGTAATCAATTGTTCATTAATTTTAAATTTAAATTATTTTTTCTCATTTATTATTTGCTTAAATCAATTCATTTCATTAAATAATTTTTAATTTTATTCTCATTTGAATTCATATTCATTTCATCAAAAAATAGCAAAAATTACAAAATTTTGTTCATTTATTCGAAACAAAACGGCTTAGACTTTGAACCACTCGTGCGATTGGATCTCATCAATGGTTGCTCTCATCAGGACGTCGGACACGAATATCTTGTTGAGCAGGTCTTTGCAGAGATCGCTTGTGATCTTTCCGTTGTCCCAACTCTTTGAGTTGATTTGTTCGCGCAATTTGTTCGCCTCTTTTGCATCGAATGGAAAGGAGTCAGTCATCAGATAATAGATAATTACTCCCAAACGGAAGATGTCTGAAGCGATTTCGTCGTGTTTTGCTTTGATTACTTCGGGTGCAAAGTATTGGGTTTGGGAGTCATTGTATGCACACAACACTTTGCCTCCAGTGGTGCCCCCGGTCGTATAGGCCACGTGAAACAGCTCTAAACCGAAGAGTTTGATGATCTCATTCTTGTCCGCAACCATATTATCGATTCGAAGATTATGTCCGAAAGCGACGCCAATGTTATGAAGGAATACGAGTCCGTCCACAACCGTTTTGGACCAGACCTTAGCCCTCTTTACCCTTTTCTCAATGGGAATGCTTTTCAAAAGCACATCCAAGAAAGTCTTGTGTCCGACCAAATCGACGAATATATAAATCTTCTTATCATTTGTGACAAAACTCTGTCGAATACTAAAGACTTTTGAGTTTTTGAATGATTGGCATATTTTGAGTCTTTCAGTCTTATACAAGTCCCGCAACTCCCTGGGAGTGTCCTTCAGTCTAATGATTTTCACCCCATAATCGCGGGCGTCGTCAGGAAAGACAGCCCTAACGAACGTCCAGTTGTCTCCCGACCCATAGCAGACGTCGTGTGCGATCTTCCAGCGCTCTCGAAGAATGGCCTCTTCGTTGTGACAATAGCTGACATCAAACGCTTTGTTTGCAATTCTTTGCACTTCTTCTCTCCAGTGAGTTGACCTGTCTCTGTCCAACTTTTCCAGTTTTACTAACCTGTCTTTGTTTGAAGCCATTGATTGAATGATAACTTCTTTCTTCGCTTTTATTACTCAATATTTATTTTGATTTTATATAATATTTTCTCAATTTAGTCAACCGTTTGATTTTGAAAACATTTAGAATTTATAGCTTGATATCACTTATACTGTAAGAGCTTTTGCATTATTATCACGTGACTCAGTCATACAAATTAAAACTTAAAGCAAAAATTCTGGGCATTATCGCAGTGCAAGCTAATAAATTTTTTCAAAATATGATCTGATAATTAAACAATCCAAATGTAGCATGCTCTCATAATACCCGTGACTTATGGGACCCTCATACCCTGACGAAATATTTGACCTCTTTTAGAGTTATTAATATTTAAATGTTTTGTCCAATAATTATAGAAAATGTCTAAAATGCGGTCAATTCGACCGATAGTGAGATTGTTTTGCACCAAGCATTGTGTGTCAGCTTGCATTTACTCGAATTTATCCTGTTCTAAATTTATGTTAAATTCTAAACAATTATCAATTTCTTGGAATATATTTTCAGTATCAGAAGAATTGCTTGATCATTTAATGGATTTAATATAATTTTTCATACAATAAGTGAATTAAACACAAAATTACTGTCTATTGTATAATATGGGCCAATATTGTAACAGATTAGTTAAGATGAACGAGTCATTAGTTCAGACGAATTACGGGTCAAAAAGTTATTTTCATATTTTGTACTAAATTCTGAATTTTATTTTTAATCGTCTATTAATAAAATTATCTATAAATTGATTGTCTGTGCAGTGACTGACGATATACTGAAGTGTAGTCTAGAGTCCGGTTATCAACCATTCAAGGCTATGATTGATAATAATTAATTAAATTGAAGGCCTGTTTGCTATTTGTGCACATTTTCCTCGATTACAAACTACTAAAAAGTTATTTAAAAAGCTATCATTCCATCTGTGATTCACCAGAGCTTAGTTTAAACATTGAAAGAAATGGCTTTTCAAGTGAAGAACTTTTTTTCGTTTTTATATAAGAAAACAATTGACTTATTCTTATATACAATAATTTTGGTCTCAATTTTGGGTTTACTTCCAAATCATTTATTTCCAAATTTTCCAATCGAACCAAAAAGTTATGAATTAAATATTCCGGTGAAGTTAGACAACTGGAACAATGATCTAGTACAAAAAAGCCAGCGATTATTCAATGGAGTGATTGTGGGACCGGAATCTTTAGCAGAGAAAAGTGACTTCTTATATACGGGTCTCGCAGACGGAAGACTCGTTGAGATCAATAAAAAGACTGAGAAGTTGAGAGAAATCGCAAGATTTGGATCGAAAACTCATTGCGGTATTCAATCATTTTTGTTATAATATTATTTCAATTCATTCCTAATGTTAACTAATTTTGATTAATTAAGTCAAAGAAAATCTTGGAGAATGTGGTCGACTCCTGGGGTTGAGGTTCAATGCAAAAGACAATTATCTCTATGCTATTGACTATTATAACGGACTCTTCAGAATCAATGTGACCACTGGTGTCAAGACATTGATTGACTTCAACGATAAGGAGTTGAATGGAATTTATGGATTCGATGACTTAGAGTTTGATCCAAATTTAAATGTGGTCTACGTATCAGTCCTGACCACTAAATGGTCGTTAGATCGGATTATGTATGCTTTGACGGAATGGGATGACTCTGGATATGTGTTTGCTTTCGATTTGGACACTAAGAACAGTTATAAACTAAGGACTGGAATGAGAGCTCCGAATGGCCTTCAATTGAGTAAAGATAAAAAGGATTTATTAATAGCCGAAACATTAGGCTTCAGAATATTGAAGATATCGCTGCAAACCATTCATAAGGCTATCAAAGCTAATCGACAATTGGCTGACAATGAAATTGAAACTTTTGCGTCCCTTCCGGGCGAACCCGACAACATTCGTCTGGACCCGACTAACGGCGATGTATTGGTAGGCATGTTCTCAGTGCGACACAGCGGCAAAGTATTGCACGACTACTTGTCTGACTGGCCGTTCATTCGTAAAGCCATCGCTCGAACGCTGTATTCGTTTTCGGTTTCAATCGATTACATAAATACGAGAACATTGAGAAGCACTGGATTGGAAGCACTGGCATTAGATTTGCATACGGGTGCTGTATTGAATAAATATCTGCCTCAAACTGGAGCCGTCATCAGATTGGACGGAAAAAGTGGTCAAATCAAACAAATATTAGGTTCAGAACAATTTTTGGGAGTGACTGAAGCACTGATCGATAGTAAAGGAGATCTATATTTCGGTTCATTCATTAGTCCATTCTTAGGAAGAATACGAAAAGGAGTTCATTGATTGATCATTGATTGAATCAACACTATTTAGACATTCAAGAAATCAAATAATATTTTAATAAATTATTTTCAAAATAATTAAATTATCCGAAATTTAACTCAAAACTAATTTTTCAACTTTAAAATGAATTCATTCAAAACTCATCGGTAAAGGTACTGTGCAAAAGGAAATGTAGCTATAATTACAGTACTGTACTGTAGTTTATACTGTAAATACTGTAACAGTAAGATATTTAAGTTCAGTATAATTCCAGTCTTGAAGTGATTTTTTAAAAATAATTATTACTGAATCGGAAAAACCATTTCATTCGTTGGATAAATATTTAAATATATTTTACGTATAGTTTAGGGAAACGAGAAACAGAAAAATGAGTTCAGACTTAAATTGAAATATACAGTGCTTTCGCATAAAAGCTATAATTTTAGGTAAATATTAAAAAATTGCAAAAAAAATTTCGTAATATATAAGTTAAGGCTTCACTGGTTTGAGCTAATAATGAATAGACAACTAATCAAAATAATTATCACTCAATTTCCTATATTTTTCGTGAAATTCTCGTTAAAATTGAATTTTTTAGTATTATATAAAATGATTCAGACTTTTATTCAAAAGTAGCCAGGTCACTCTCAATCTGACAATACTTTATAACAAAAATTATTCTGCATTGTCTACAAAAAGAGGAAACTAGAGATTAGATAGTTTAATATTTGCAACTCGGTACTTATCGATATGACCACAGTTTCTCATTTTATTCAAACTTGAATTGCCTTGAACACATAATTGACATCCAGACCCATTCACTGTCAAACTTCTAATCACTAAAGTCGCAACAAGTATTCATTATATTTGAGTCAAATATCTTAACAAATATTTTCTTAATGATTGTCGACTAAATTAATTGCCAATACTTTCAAACTCTACGACTATTTTCATGTAATTATTAATATATGTATGACCTTAGGAACTCAACTTTGATTCAGGGTATAAAATTGCATTGCGTTGCTTATAGTGGCTCCAGACTTGATCAAGTTCATAGAGTTGAACTTTTTCAAACAAGAAATGACAAGTTTATCACTTGTTCTATGTTTGCATTATTTGACTAACAATTCAATAGAATTCTTAACATTCAGTATTCAACTTATTTTTTGATTACTGGCTAACTCTTCCTCACAATTATTGTTACTATGTTTTTGATAATTTAGACTTTAGTACCTTTTTAGCTCATAAGCTCGCTATCAAAAATGTCTATACGATCCGTGCGCGTACGGATTTTGAGTTTCTAAGGGTATAATAGCTTAATTTTTTGTGACTTTACTATAAATGCAAAACAGAATAATGAATAATACAATTATTTCTTTAGTTTTGCATTTAAAGCCATTTTATTATTCCTTATTCATGAGGTGTTTTAGACTTTTCTTATGATACGTACCATTTCAGGAAACAACACAAGTTGTAGAGAATTGAAATATCAAGGTTCATTTTATTCTTTTTTAATTTTTTTCAATACACTTGTTATATGGAAATTTATAATATAGATACGTTTTAGTAACTTATCTGGTTACATTATAAGCTTCAATATAAATGAGTATTCAAAGTTGTTCAAACTTGTTTACCAAAATAAGTTGAGCTAGCATTAATTAAAGTACTTTTTCGAATATAATTGAATAATAAATGATATTCATATAAATGATATTTTTATTGCTTTTAATATATTAAAACATTTTATTTATAATTTATGTAATGTTTATATTAAATCTGAAATGAACAAGTTAAGAATTAATTTTAGAAATGTGCAAGGTCGGCCGAGTCAGGGGAGGTATAGGGAGGGGTAAATAGGCGGACTTTTGGCTCAAAACCTGAGCGTGGTATTAGGGGGGGTATTTGAAAACAAGATGGCCGCCAAAATGGCCGAAAAATGGCGTTTAAAGTCGAAAATGGTGGAGAAAAATGGCAACTTTTTTTTGATTGCTTATTGTATTACAATATTTAAATTATAATTTATGTAATAATTATAGTTTACTTGATAACTGTCTGCAATGTAAAAACAGATATCTAAGTTGAATAAAGGTGAATTTGTGTAAACATAGTTATTATTCAACTATTATATCGGTTGCGGTAATAGATATATAGGTTTGCAATAGTTGTCTGAATACTCTCACAAATCATAAGTACA
>JAQIWA010000730.1:0-25932 GCA_034693305.1 Eueremaeus valkanovi
GGCCAAATCCGTTGAGTTTGACCCCCTCCTTACGATTTTGGGAAAAATCCGCCATTTTACCTCCCCCTATACCCCCCTAGGTTTGCAGGGCATGGCCATCCCTAATTGTTACGTAAAACAAATGCATGATTTGAGTGCTATTCGAACCGTGTATTCACTTATTGATGTATTTATATTATATTATATCATATTATATTATATTATATTATATTATATTATTGCTTGTATTTATATTTGATATAACGTAAATTATAGTCTATTGACTATTGATTAGCCCAACACTGCTTATTGTATTGACTTTTAAGTCTTTATAATTTACATTTTGAAAAAGACAGCAGAATTTACTTCATATATTGGAGGCCTGTTGTCTATGTGGGTCGGGTTCTCACTACTGGGTGTTTACGATGTGGCCGAAGCTATAATTGTATACTTTTATAAACGAAAGAATGATAACCATAAGGAAGGAACGGAAACAATCAAAGGAGTCGATCCAATAGCACCCATACAAGTGCTCGACAACAGAATCAATTACGACGAGAACTATAGGCGCGCTATGAGAAGGAAGACGTGGCAGAGGAAGGCCAAAGTGGCCGCTATTATTGAACGCTGGACTCGGAGTCCGCACCAAAACAATCAGAATCACAATCCTTAGGCTCTAGTAGTATATGGAGTCCAATGAAGACCTTTTAAGCAAACTGAGCTATGCTTACATTATTCACGTTAGCACCCAGGGTGTTACAGCATGTTTTCATAATTGTAATTTTATTTCATTCGTTTATATTGAAATTTTGAATTTATTACCTAGTACAATACAGTACGAATAAAATGTTTTTATGCAAATGTCGTTCAAAATATTTATTTATTTGTTATTCAAATAAAGCACATTTTCATTATTACATTAATATTAATACAGTTCTCAAATAAATTAATGAATATATAGAATAATATTTATCGATCAGAAACTTATTTATATATTATATTAGATTTGAGTTAATATTTTAATATTATATCGCTTTACATCAGTTTATATAACCAAATACGATACTCCCAGTTCAGATTTTTATTCCCTGTAGGTTTCCTGTACACGCGAATTCTTGCGTCATATAAGACTAGCACTGTATTAGGGAAAGTGTATAAACACTTATATAAAGATATTGTTTGACGAAAATTATGATCAAAAATATATTTAACTTTATATATAACTGAAAGCTATTCAAAACGATAATTGACAGAAAAATATGATATAATTAAGTCTAAAAAATAATTAATTTGTTAAAAGAAAATCAAATGCCTCTAAAGTATATCTGATTTGAAAATCAATACAATTGCTACTAGCTATTTTTTTTATTCGTACGACCTTGTAACTTATGCAATTTTTCTTTAAAGGTTAGAATTTTGAATATTAATACTTGTTTTGAGTGAAGAACCAAAAAATATTTATAAATGAAATCATTAAATATGTAACGAAATAATGAATTTTAATGAAAACAAATAATTATTTTATAAATATTAAATCGATAAATGAGAGGCTATTTTATGCTCTTATGGTTTGCTTAAGACTGCTATTACTGTATATAAGAATCAAATATGAATGAGAGAAAGATTAATAAATTGTCCGCTAATTGGGTACAGAATTCTGAAATATTAGCTGAAAATAAAAAGTCGGATAAGAATTGCTTGAATAGAATGATGACTCGATTTGTACTGAAAATAGTATTCACATTGTTTTGTCTGATGGGTTGTTCCATACAATTGGGAACTGTTATCTATCAATACTTCGATTATCCAACCACTGTATATATAGACAAAATAACCATGGAGAAACTTTATTTGCCCGGAATCACTCTTTGCAATAATAACCGGTCAGACATTGGCTTCAATTAAACATTGCTTTAAAGTTAAGTAAAATATATTTCAAATTTCAGAGTTGTTTGGTCTAAGTTAGAGCAGTTCGATAAGGATTTCCGCCGGAAATGGGATCAAATCAGTTATAATAATACAGTAGAGGAAAGAATTGTAAGTTTTGCCAAAAATATAAAAATATATTTATTTATCTGAAAAACATTTTCAAACAAACAGTTAAAACAGAAACTAATCGATCAAACAATGAGACAAATGATCAAAGATTTGCCAGTTTTTCAATTCATTGATTACGGCTTTCAATTCAAACAGTTTGTTATGAATGAGTTCACCCGATGCTCTTCCGATAAATTTCATCCGGGAAAGCCCTGCAGGTCAGTCATGTCTATTAAATAACGAATGCAGTCATTAAAGTATTGATATTTGCATTGAACCGAAGCCAAGCCATTAATGAGATCACATCAGCGCAAGAGTTCGGCAATTGCTTCACTCTCTTCCATCAC
This sequence comes from Eueremaeus valkanovi, assembly GCA_034693305.1. Classification (NCBI taxonomy): domain Eukaryota; kingdom Metazoa; phylum Arthropoda; class Arachnida; order Sarcoptiformes; family Eremaeidae; genus Eueremaeus; species Eueremaeus valkanovi. The sequence continues at coordinate 2,364 of JAQIWA010000730.1, forward strand.
TCGCGCACAAGAAAACTGAGAACTATGGCCACTATTGCCGGCTTTTCAGGCAGTCCTATCAAAACAGGTGTCGATTCACTACAAGTAGAGGTTTCTGAAGAAGCGATTAATCCGAATGAAGTGATCCGAATAAAAGTGAATTTCCATAGAGAGGAATACACGAATCTGAATGAGCCGGTTATGGGACGCATCATAATGCATGATGATGACGAGGTAAATCAGGGATGGCCAAGGGGTTTTGCCAAATACCCACTAGGTTTTGAAAATTGGCCAATACTTAGTCATGTTTTTGAGCAATTACTTCATTACTTTTAACGCAAACTGCAATTAAGGCCTAATTTAAGCTTATTTTAACAAAAGTTCAGCTGAAATCTGGACGACTTCCTGCCGGCATTTTATTCGCCCTATACCCCCGGGTGCCAAACTTGACCATTCCTTAATTTATTCGAGCTTCTATTCAGATTTATTTCACATCCAGGTTCCAATTGTAAGGGAACGGAGTTTTACTATAAGTCCCGGAAATTACTACGAATTCTATTTACAAAAAGAAACGGATAGTCTGTTACCGAAGCCATACGGAACTGATTGTACAGACCATCGACACAAGAGGGAGAAAGCGAGAAATGAATACTTATATAAACCAATGTCCAAACCTGACTGTGTCATCGGATGTATGGCCAAAATAACAATGGATATGTGTGACTGCTGGCCACCAGAAATTCCATTCATCAGCGGATCCGACGAAAAGTTTGAAGAGCACAGTATGATTTGGTGCGATTGGGATGATCTCGACATATTGGGTGCGTTCGGCGCCAATAGGACCAAATTCGAGCGATGCTTCTCAGACCACGAGATGATGTGCTCTAAGCAATGCAAGAATGACTGCTTGTATGCAATCAGTATTCATACAAATACTGTATTAATAATTGTGAATATAATGTCATTTAATTGATTTGAATTCAATTGTTTCTCAGGAAAGATAGGTTTAAAATAATACGAGAAGTGCGCCACTGGCCGTCTCGGGAGAGAATCGTAAGAAGAGATTAATATTTGATAAATAAATAAAATAAGAATTTCTTGAATTAATCATAAACTCTATCCTTAATAGGCCTACAGTCGAGACAAAGAATATTTTGAAGAAATGAGAGATTGCTGTGCAGTCATATCAGTCAGGTATTGGAATTCCGAGCAGACAATTAACCTGTATCAACCTAAACTCAAGGTTAATTCAATTTCCGAATTAAGATTTTAGAGTCAATTATAGAGTTTCTCAATATTTGTGTAAAGGAAGCGGAATTCACGTCTACTATCGGAGGCTTACTATCGATTTGGATCGGGTTCTCACTGTTAGGCTTCTATGAAATAATGGAAAATGTTATCAAATTTGTTCGCAAACATATAACACATATACGAAAACCAGTCAACAAATCCCAGTCGAGTCAAAAGGATTTTATCCAACAAATGGATAATAAATTAATTTTATGGAAAAGAGAAAATGAAAAACAACTCCACTCCAAATTGCAATATTACGCCAGCTTGATGAGACCCGATCCTAAATGCCGGGCTCAAATTATAATGCAGGGCAAACACTAAACATTAACATAACTTAACATAATTTTATAATTATATGAATATAAATATATATTATTTGCATAAAATCGTTAACTAATATACAGTTAAATTGATTTTTTATAAGATCAAAGTTTCAGTTCGTTAAGACAGGTTATATATTTTCGACAATATCAACTATTATACCCTGGTACTCTGGCAGCAGCACAAAAAGCGCTCTCTCAGCCAATCCTATTGACTAACTTTTTAAGCGCACAAACAGATCGTTACTATTATAAGAAGAGTTGAGATAAAGATTATTCGGACGAGTGATGAGTTCAGTACATAGTGTTCACACATTTCAGTGTCAAACAAGTGCTCAACTGTTTGTAAATTCGTAACAGATTTTGATGTTAGGAATAATTGTTAATTTCTAGGCTGGGCTGCACTTCTATGATCTTGTAATTTCCAGGTTAAGAGAAGTAAGTCAGGGAGAGCTCAAATTGTACCAGCTTACACTTTCATTAAATTATTGATCTGAATCAAGATATTCATAAACTTATAGTTTTGTCCTAAGTTTGCAATTTTGTGGGCCATTCGGTCAGAATTTACAGCTTTTTCTTAAAATGTCTCAATAATGTCAATATACTGTATATATGAGTTCAAAATTGAATGAATAAAAGTTCTAATAAATAATAATGATATATAAATTTATAAGAGGGTAACATTGGTTATACGGTTATTAAGATCACTAATAATATTGATTCGCAATCGAAATGAAAAGCAATAAAGGAATCAAATTATATGATTCATACGAAGCGAATCATTTCACGCGAATTCCAGTGAGAACTCAATGACTATTTAAAGGGTTTAATGACTTTATGTTTGATGTTATGTCTGATAATTATAATAATTTATGTTTAATCACTTCTGTTATTATCAAATCATTTAAATTTCAAATCTGTATAATATATTATATTATTTTCGGTAACTTTTATCAATTCATAGAATTCATTGCTCGGAATCCTTGCAATCCTTGCAATACATTCAATAAGAATTCAAAACTCAAATCAATGGTTCAATAAATTCAATTCATTTTTTGTTTAACTTTAAGGTTAAAGAGCCTTAAACTGAATTCTTTTCGATAAAATATTTGATAACAAATAGAATAAAATTAATGAAAATACGAGTGAAGACAGAATTGTAACTGCTCTGGGCTAAACTCAAACGCTCTTCTTCACAAGGCTTTTATTTTATAAGAAGTCTTATCGGACTATATATTATGAAAATTATCGATCGCTTGACAACAGTTAATGTTAACAATTATTAATTTATTTCTCGACATTTTCATCAAATATATTGAAAAGATATAATTAAATCGTTTTTTTTTAATAATTTCTATATTTTATTTACTATTAAATAAAAACTGTTCATTGAATTGGTTTTGTTTGTAAAATATTATAAAAGAATAGACAGTACTGTACAGTATGTCTGTATTATTAGACAATGACCTCTAATTTGGATACGGTTTGAACGAAGAATAATTGAATAATTTTTGTTCATTTGATTTTACCAATTGTTTGATATATTATTTAATTTTCATTAACTGTTAATTCAGTTAAGTTTTTATGAATTTTTAAATATTTCTCACATAAAGCGAATCAAATTATTAAAGAAATTCAAACAAAAATTTCTTTTGTTAAGGAATTGCCTAAAGATATACAAAATTATGAGCGATTGGTGTAATACTATTGCCTATTATAAAGATCATAGTTTGAGACCAGTTTTTATCGTTTGTCAAGTGTTTAATATAACATATAATTTATTTGATCGACTCATTTGAAACATAATTAAGTCAACAGAATATTAATGAACACGTAATTCAAAAGTAGTCTAAAAGTAGTGTCAAATCATCAAAAGTAATGAACATTTTATTCCAAAAGAAGCGAAATTTGAAATAAGTTCAGACAAAGCATAACATAAAGGACTGACACAATGCAGACAATGCACACAATGCAGGCCATACCCAAAATTCCATGCAAGCATTTAATGTCAAAACTGTTCTCGCCCTTAAATAATGATAATATTTATACTATACTCGACTCATCCACTCATCAAGTCTTAAGGGCTATTCCTTCAGCCCATAAGTGAAAGCTATGGCACACAAACCCTATTAGGACAGACACGAAAAAATATTATAATAAAGAACTCACTGTATCACAAGTGAGCCCCTGTAGGTCGATAACACATCCCAGGCCTGTGCTGAGACAGAATCCAATTCAAGGCTCATCAGTCGACAGCGCCCTTCACTTCGGTAGAGAATAAATAGATTTTTGACGAAAACAATTCATAACTCGTTTATTGTGATCTCCATTAGACTGTTAGGACGAGTCACGTCTCTCTCCATATCCAAGACTAGTTTGGATTTTGCTTTCGATTTCTGATCGCTTTTTCAAACATTTCAGATATAATTATAACTTTTTTTTGCATAAGACTTGTTATGGTTTCTGCACTATTGATAGCATAGAAATAGCTTCAGGTTATGAAAGACATTGAAAAATTGGGAGTGAAAGTGAAGAAGAGCTGAGAAGAGCTGAGACAAGTTGAAGAAGAAAGAGAAGAACTCAAAGAAGATATAAGAAGAAGAACTGCTCTTCTGTTCGACACTTCTATAAAACAAGTATTTTTAAAGAGCTCTCAGAATATTGAATCTCAGGTTTAATTCACAGTTGAATGAAGTCCTTTAGATAAGCGGTTGCTTACACTTCAACTCTAATTTAATTTTTTTTATCTTTCAGTTTGGCTTTTGAACCAAAATGTTTGTCAACTTTAAGATCGTATGTATTGTCGGCTTATTATGTAATTTGTTTTAAATAATAAATAATTTATATTCAACCCAATTGTTTAGATATTATTATCTCTTTTTGTTGTTTCTGTTCTGACTTCTGAACGAAACAAACAAAAGAATATTGAAATTGAAAGTGGAATACAAGTGAAGGTAAGACTGAATTCACAAAAACTTTTTCTGACAATTCTATTGTTTATTCTTTACTAAACTTTTCTAAACCTATAAAACAGTTCAATAGAATAGTGAAGAGAGCTATCGATGAGAATAAGGATGAAAAAAGTGAAAACACTTCAGAAAACAATTCCGACGACAAAGATGTGCCGAAAGAAGGCTTTACTGATGTGCCGATTGATGTGACCACTGGTGTCCCCAAAGAAGACAATGTGAATGAAGTGCCCAAAGAAGAGACCAAAAACGAGGAAATGGATGTGAGAAAAGAAGGTGAGAAGATTGAGAGGGAAGGGGAGGACGAGGAACGACCTGTCTCTTCGCAAACACCTAAAGAAGTGGAACAGACGACACCTCATACGACAACTCCATTACCTCCTATAACACGACCAACACTGCCATCTGTGCCGACGGAAACAATGCCTACCAGACCAACTGGTAGACCACTATTTCCATTCCAGCCGACATACCCGTCCAGCAATTGGCCCAACTACTGGCAAAACCCTAATTGGGGTAATTGGGGCCGATTTGTGCCGCAGAACACAAACACTTGGTCTCAACAGTGGCCGGCATTCAACGGTTGGCCATCAGTTCCGTCGGTCTCACAGATTCCAAACTACAGTCCCAGTAATATATTCCCGAGTCGTTACAGTCCGGGCGGCTCTTTCGGTATGACTCCCGGCTCAGGGATTCCTACTTTCTCATTCTTAGTGCCAAACAATCCATACCCGGGCGGAAGTGGATTCCAATATCCAGGAAGTCAGCCATCAGTTCCGACTTATTCAGGCTTTCAACCCGGGTATCAGCCAAGGTTTATACCATCACAAGGACCTGGATCTGGCTATTACCCGGGTTATCAACCAGGAGGTGGAGGACAAACACCAGGCTTCCAACCAGGAATTGGTGGACAAACACCCAGATATTATCCAGGTGTGGGCGGGCAAACACCAGGATATCATCCAGGAACAGGAGGGCAAACACCAGGATATCATCCAGGAGCAGGAGGGCAAACACCAGGATATCATCCAGGAGCAGGAGGACAAACACCAAGATTTCATCCAGGAGGAGGAGGAGGAGGACAGGGACCGCCTCAACCCCAACCGGGCGCTGATCCAAACAGACCAATGGTTTGAAGAAATAATTTCAATACAAATAAAACAAAACTTTTATTTATTTACTTTTATGAATGAAAGGGACCGATGGGTCCGGAGTTTAACGATCCGGACGTAACTATGATAGAACCGGATCTAATGTCCGGCAACGGAGGCAGACGTCAATTCCCGGGGAAAGTTGTGGTTCAGGGCTTTCGATCAGAGCGTACATAAATGAACGGACAGTTTCATCGTTTCATCAAAACACAAATCAATTCAATAAATAATAAAATAAAATAATTTGTAATAAAATTATATTTATTGACAAAATTTAATTTAAATAAAATTCTGCAAAATTTTCACTAAAATTCTTAATAAAAATAGTATTCAATCAATAATTAGTGTTATTATTGCACAACAGAAGCGATGAATGAATAGAAAAATCAATAAAAATTCGTTTAAACTTCAAATTCAATGACAAAATTTAAAAAAAGCTATAATTTATGAAATAATAATTATACTGTTGTTCACCACAAATGAGTGCAACGAATATAAATCAACTCATTTATCGATTTTTCTTCAGTGGCCGTGAAATCGATTAAATAACAATCAGATTATATGAATTGTCTTATAAAAGAAAAATCTGAAGGATTTATATCATATGAAGGAAAGGAAAAAACAGATAAAAAGGGAAAATATTTTAACTCATAAATAGTTTATTCATTAGTCAACTAATGATCTCATATTAGCTGTAAATTCATTGAAAATTGAGTTTAAAAACAATTTTCTCGTTAAAAAAGTTGAAACAAATATCAGAAAAACATATAATTATAAAAAAAATGGTTTAAATTATATGAATATATAAACAAATTTATTAAATCTTCAGATTCTCATTACATTAGTGTAAATGCAAATAATAAACGATTACTTAGTTTACAAATATTATAATTATATTTAAATAATAATAAAAATTTGGCAAAAGTTCGCTATAAATAAGGATTAATATAAATAATAATAGAAATTATGAAAAATTATTTGAAACTTAAGAATATGTTTCAAACGATTGCTTTGATATTCATCTCTCAGTCTATTCATTGTCTGAATAGTAATAAAACATTATTTTTCGAAATGAATTCAATTATTATTTAATTAAATATGAATTTAAGTATAAATTAATAAAAATATATAAAATATATTAAGAAAACCATAAATATTAGTATTTAGAGTAAAAATACTTATTTTACGGTTAAAACAAATGCAAAAAAAGGTTATAATTAATGAAAAGTTTAAGAAAAGATTTGTTTTTTTTTTGAATAAATAATTCATTTTTGAGTGGATTTGAAATGAAGTAAAAAAGATTCGAAACAATGATTGAAAGCAAAAAATTTTAGAAATCTTTTAAAGAATTTGATAAAAACAGTAATAAATGGAAAACCTGTTGAGTCGCACACTTACTCTCTCATAGCTCTCTGCTGTTGCTGAAGCATAATCGCAGCCCTCATATAAATTGGGGCAGAATTTGCTGTCAAACCAAATGATAAATAAATAAAATATTAATAAATGTCTTAATTGTTATAAAAGACTATTAATTCAATGCAAACCCTGTGCGGCGGCCACTGCGGGATGTATTGGGGGCTGAAAGCACTTGACGTGTTCAACAGTGTTGGCGTCTCCGTTGGCGTTCGTAAGGAATTTGTTTAGAATCGAGAATATCTGCGAATTCAACACTTGGAAGCGCCGGACTCTGTCGACCATTCGTTTCAATGGCTTTGTATTGAAAATCAATTTGAATCCAATTATTCATTAGATTTAGCTCTAAATCAATGATAGATTTGAGTGAAACTCACAATTCCTCTGACTATTTCATCCTTTCCATCGACTCTTTGAACTTTAAGCAAATGATAACTGAAATCGAGTGCTTCGAACCGCTTGTGCTGACCCAACAGTGTAATCATTGTAGCGCCGGACCAATTGAGTCCTTCGCCGAACAGCTCTTCTATAGTGAACTCTCCGTCGCCGACAGGAATGCAGTAAATGAACTGAAGGGCTGACCACAAGCGGTGGAATTCAGTGCATTCGTCAACATATATGACACCATTGGGTGGCGGCTGACGATTGGAACCGATCCAAATGGATGCCTGTTCTTCACTCTCGAGCATAAAACCACGAATTCGTTGTAAAATCGTCTCAAATATGGAAAGACCGCAACAGAGCCTCTCTTTGGTCAGCAAATCGCCCTCCCGTGCGATCGACGCTTGCTTTGAGTCCAATTGAATGTGAGTTGAATTGAGATATAAATCAAATAATATCTGACATCAATATAAGGCATACCTTCGGTGTTCCCAAGCGTTCAATGTTGGGCACCACCTGTAAGGGCGCGTATTTTGCTTCCAAGCGCTTGATTTTGGTCTCAGGTTTTTCACCGTCTTTGCAGTAAAGGCGGGGCAGTATGTTCTGGAAGGGCGCCGCCTGTAAGAGGTCACACACCTCTTCCTGCGACTAAACATCATTACCGAACATATCATTACATTATATCCAAAGGTTTATACACTTGAGTTCGACCTACCAGTGCCTGTTCGATGAGCAGACAGAACAGCAATGCGTTACCGATTTCACGAAAACTTTGAAACATTTCGGTCTTGACGTCCGGATACTGTATAATATCCCTGAGCTGGGCCTGGTAGTACTCGAGGACACCCGTAGAGCCGTAGTCATAGAGCGGAAGTTTGCATACTTTGGGCATAACAGTCATTAGAGTCTTCACGTACTGAGCGATAGTCCCCTGAAGTAGACTTTTGACGATTTTCAGCAGTTCTTCGATAACGACTGCTATTCCTTGATATCCGAGAAGACGACACATCGACCGGAAATGAGGCGCTCCTATGAAGGCGTTGTTCAGGGAATGGATGTTCATATATGCGATGTTCAGGGCTTTAGTGCCGTAGAGGTAGTACGCGGGATGGGATTGGGGCTGAACTGATTGCTTCTCGCGTTGAAGGTTATTGAGGTGAGGGGTCAGGTTTGGCGCATATGACGGCATTTTGATGAACCTCTGGGTCGAGGAGTTGAAGCAATAAGTCGGCAGAAAATCGTAATTCAATTCCCAAAACACGTGAAGAGTTATGCGTCCGTAAGGCGCAGACACGTTGTGATTGGCCTCTCGGAACAGGGCGTCGAACGAGTCTTAAATAAAATGCAAATAAAGAATAATTTTATGAAAAATCAAATCAACTCTAAAGTGAATAAATGTGAGCCAAACCGAGATCTATGTATTTGGAGAGCAATTTATGCGTAAATTTGTTCAAATCAATCAAATTCTCTAATTCTATGATTGCAGTCAAGTCCGAGCCCTCGAACCGAGTGATGGCCAGCTCTAAGCTCTTCAACATTGAGGCGTTCAGACGTTGAGCTATCAATCGGTTCAAATCGATGGTACGGCCGAGCAGTTGGAGATGTCTTTGTTTCAGAAGTGTGTCGTATCTGTTGGCCTGAGGCCACGAGAACTTAATATTAAGCGCAGCCGCTTCTGACCGGAACCGCTTGTCCAGTAGTATACTTCCGGCCAAATGCTTATAATATGCAAATATTTGTTCCGAAAGCTTATATACAAACTGATCGAAACATAGGTTGACCTCTGCCTCGACCTCATCGTAGAGGAACTGCTTTTTGAATTTAGTCAAAGCATAATGCGCTGAATCGTTGTATAAGTCCAACGGATATAAAACACATCTGTTTTGCAAATTATAAGAAATTATTTAAAATATTTGAATAAAATATTTAAAAATAAGTGACTAATAAGTACTCCATCATTGAGGGGTCCTTTGTCTTCAGGATCTGATCCGTCAGAATCCATGGCAATGACATCTCAATTGGAAACTAAATAGGGTTTCAAACAATAAAATTAATTTCTATTCAAACTTCTTATAAATAACTACTGAAAACAATTGAATTCACTCTTAGTCTTCATTCATGCACTGAAAGACATTTGAATTGAATCAAAAAAAAATTTAAGATTTAATTGAATTGCTTTAAAAGTTGTATAAAATATACGGTAAGACTAGACGACAGGAGCGAATGGAAAATGATATAAACCTGTGTTCTCTTCTCCAGTGACATAATGTCTTTGCACACGTCTGTGTGAACGTGTTTTACAGTACACTAAAATCAAATCAAATTTAAGCCAAATTATAATAAGCGATACAATGATTAAATCAAAAACACAGAGAAATGGTTTGGTATTAATAAAAGGAAAGACAAATAAAATATTAAAACAAATAAACTGAACGATTGAATGGAAGGAAAAGAAAATATTAATTAAAAGAAGTGATAGAAAGGGATAAACAGAAACAGAGTTAAGACAACATTCAAAACAAACAAAAACTGCTAAAACACAACAAATGTAGAGAATTGGAGGCCAGAATGGAGGCCAGACCTGTATCCTCTTTCCCATTGTCATCTCTAAGTAGAACTCGCGGTACCAGAGCTGAGATAAGTCACAGCACTCGCGAAGTGTTTCTGTAAAACAAGTGATAATTGAATTTGAAATTCAAATAATTGGCTGAAAATGAAGAGGAATTACGGCTGAAGTTCAAGAGATAACTCCAATAGAATGAGTTCTTATGGAACTGATCGATGGCCAGTAAGTAATGGCCGTCAATGTCTTTGCGAAGGGTTCGTCTGCCGGAAAGGGCTTTATCGCTGATAAGAGATTCCAATTGCGTTCTAACCATATAGAGCTGGGTTGTCGACGGCCCGACATTCCTTCGGGGAACCTTCACCTCGACGTCGGCCGCAGACAGATTCGACTTTCCGCCTGAAAGGGTAGGCATTTCTCAATCAAATAATAGTTTGCATTAAATCGAAACCATTTATTGCATTGATTATCAAATTGAATAATATATCAAACCTTTAAGTAATGGGTCCTCAAAGCCCTTCATGTAGTCAGCGCAGGTATCCCTAACAGAAGAGATCATATGCCTGACCACATCCTTTTTGTTTTTTATGGATTTCCTCAGCGGTTCCCTGAGTGTGATCTGAACGAAGTCCTGCAGATCTGCATATATGGCTCGTCTGATGGCATCAGTGAATACGGTTTCCATTCGGTTCATCAGAACCTGTAATCCCTTAACCATTGCTATCATCTCTATTAACGCATACTTTTCCTCATCGTTATAGTTATAACGAGTCGCGCGTTCATACTCTTCCGCTTCCATTGGGCACTGTTTGTTCTGGTGGTGATCCGTCGGGTGCATCAGTTTCCAAGAGTACAGTTCCGTTACATGTGTTGTCCAGTCAGACAATAATTGAATGCCTTTTTGCGCAAAGAGTTAACGAAATATAAAAACAATTAAAATCAGTTGCAATTCAAGAATTCAAGCAATGGATGCAAACCTTTGAGCGCCAGTTGTAGTAACTGCTTGTTCTCTGTGTCACTCCTGGGCGCCTCCTTTATAGTAGTGGTCACTTCATTGGAATGACGCGACAGTTCAGATATAAAGGTCACGTAATCGTCGCGAATGGTCGGCAGGTACTGGAGTATATCGGCCTGAGGTGAGTTCGTCGTCAGATTGGCACTCATTGGCCACTTAGTCGGGTCATAATGGGGTGACTTCTTTATGTATGTCTGGAAGGGCGCGATTTGCATATCCCCGAAGAGCGGAACCATTTCCAGAGACTTGAAGATGCGGTCAATTCGGGTCAAATTGATTCGCTTTTTTGCGTCCAATTTGTTTATATTACAGGACTTGCTGTCCATCAGAAAGAGTGTAAACCCAATCACTTTGACTAACATATGCTTCTCGACCGGCAATACGTATAACTTGTTTTCATACATATTCGTAAAGAGGGTTACGATATCGCAGAACAGCTCTTCATATCCGTTGATCTTTTCGAGCGATTCCTTCAGCGAATCCCTGATCTTGTTCTGCATCGCCAGAAACATAGACAGATTCTGCGACTCCTGAAGACTCTGGGAGTCGGACAGGACTTTTAGGAACTGTGCGGCCCTTCTATAGGTCGCGTAATCGTTCTTAACCGAAGACTTCATGTTTTTTAATTCGTCCAAAACTGCGAACATATTTATGAATTTGCCTGAAATGAGAGCCAAAACAATTGAAGCAATTATTTCAAAATTGATTAGATTTGAGACAAACCTAATGTCAAGAGATATGCTTCGGAGACAAACGTCGCGTTCGTCTTCTTCTGCGACCCGTCGGCCGAAAGCCCGGCGTTTGACGTATGACACAGACGTCTGACTTCACCGCAGAAGCGGTCGATTGCGTTGCGTTGGAAATACATGAAAGCCAACAGTTTGTCCACTTCCGGAGCCAACACTTCCACTGTCTTCTCATATATTTCTACTCTATTCGGCTGTTCGTTAGACTTAGGCTGAGGTATGGCTCGCGAACAACACCTCCACGTGTAGAGCATTACGGCGTGGGATTCACCTCAAGAGGGAAGACATCAGAAGTATAGCAATTGATACGAATGGCAATGAGTGGCCGATTGCGGCCATACATACCCTCGTCTAACATGACATTCAAATGGCACTGAACTGTTGCCTCTTCTATATATTTGGCGACTCCGCACACAAACGCATTCCTGTCCTCAAAGTTTGTGTCGAAGTTGACGTGATATACGACCGACCAGTTCTCACCTGAAGATCAATAAAAAGCAAACAAAATGTTTGTAAAAATGTTTTAACAATCGAGCGATCGGTCCATACGAGTGACCGCCCGATAGGACAGTGGAGGCCATACTAACCGGCAATACATGGCTGAGAGTCGGGTAACTCTAACTCATCCAAGACATCGACATTACTCAAGGCGTCACTCAATGTCACCCTTTCTATCACTTCCTGTTGACCCGACATCTTGTTTGAGACAATCGTTTGTTTATATCTATTATTGTATAAGAGTTTCAAATAAATTGATTTCAATTAACGCCCATTTGTTTTGACATCAATTAACACGACTTCTTGTGTCCGCTCTTAAGACAAACTGTGGTATTGGCCGACATATTGTGTTGTTATGACAACACATTCAATGTTTATGTTATTAAATACGTAATGAAAACTCAATAACCGAACGGCTCTAACCGTCTGTTTAGTAACAGTACTAACATTGAGTGAATAGACTGTTCAGCAAATGCTTGTCCATAACAGAGCACAGCATTACAGCGTTAGAGCTGTCACACTGTTTGGTTGTATTAAAGTTTTTTTCGTAAATAAAACTTTTAATTTAAAGTCTGTTTTCACTTAAAATACCCTAAATTTCCGGCTAAAGTCCGGCTAAAACAAAACAGTTTCTATTTCGCGTCTCTGGTATGTAATTATTTTGCTAGATAAGTTATCTAAGATAACACTTTTTAGTACGTAAGAATTATCTGATAAGATTTCAAAAACAGCATCCTCATTTTTAATCAATTATAAGTTCATTATTAATTTAATGAACAAAATATATTCTTCTCTGATCACTTAATATGACCCTCAACTGAAGCAATTGTTGCAATTCAGCCAATTAAGCTTGATTATGTTGAAATTATCTTGATTTAAACTACCAAAGTTGATAAGATTTTCTTATTAATCATTAATAAGACATGACACTGATGATTATTAATTAATTAATAAAATGAAGTCAATTATCAAGAATTAGTATTTTCTTTTATTTATGTATTTATTGTTTTACAGTATTTTGAACTCTTTTTGCATTTAATTATTGAGGGATTGTATGAGAAAATAGGGTCTAATAGAGAGTGTCCTTAAAGAGAAAGAGTTCTTAAGTTTGTTTACAGTTATAACCAGTTTTGGACAAAAACTCATTCATTTATTATTTGTTTTAATTGAATAGAAATGAAAGTGAATTCCCATTGAATTACAACCGAAAGAATGGACACCAAAGAGGAATCAGAAGAAGAGAATTGGGAGACAGAAGACAATACGGTTAAGACGTTTCCGCCAAAGAGTGGGGATATTGTGAACGCATACCGATTGGAGGAATGCATTAAATCCAGTCATAATTGTGTTGTCTTCGTTTGCCATCCAATCACAAACCAATGCCTCAAATATGTCACCAAAATTGGCATTCAATCCGAAAGCACGCGTTTGGCCATTGAGTACAACAGCTATCGACGACTGGCCAACGGCTCAGGCATTCCTCAGCTTATATTCTACAAGAGGTGGTCAATAGGGTCGGCGAAGGACTGGCATGAAATCGATTGGTCACAGATTGTGATCCAGAAGCTGGTGAACACGTTCTCCAATAAATGCAGTCGATATACAGCACAGACACTAACTCTGGACCGACTGATAGCCATAGCTGTCCAACAAATCGATTTATTGCAATACATTCACAGCAAAGGTCTGACCCATAGAGGGGTCAAACCCGACAACTTTGTTATGTCTGAGGACTCGACTGAAGTATATATAATAGACTTCAATAAATCGAAATCATATCTCAATTCAGACGGTCTGCACATTGAGTACCAAAAAGACAATAAACTGCCGAAAGGTTTACCACTTTTTCATTCAATCAATTATCACAACGGGATTCGTCGCACACGACGTGATGACATGGAATCGTTGGCCTTCTGTTGGATATATCTGTTTAAGGGATGCCTTCCCTGGAGTGATGTCCGCTCTTATCCGAAACAGTTCTCTAATTATGTCCGAAAAATCGGACAAATTGTTAATCAGACGTCTGTTGAAAAGCTCATTGAGTTCTCAGGTATTCATCCATTCGTTTGAGTCCTTATTTAGTTTTAAACTTTTATTTTCTATTTCTTAAGGTTTGCCAAAAAATTTTGAAAAATATCTTCAAATGTGCCGACAATTAGAGTTCAGAGAAGAACCCAATTATGAAGGGATGAAGAAATTGATTGTAAACTCATTGATCGATACAAACAATTATTGCAATAATAATGATATCATTGAAAACATTCTATAATTTGTTATAATTTTAAAATTGTTTTTAAACGTTATTTAAAAATATATTTGTTTTTTATTAATACTTTCTATTCGTTCGATAAGAGATATGGAATTCAATTCAGTCCTTAAATGTCTATTCAGTCATAAATTATTTTTTCAAAACTACTTAAACTTATGTCTGAGTCTATCGAGGCTTCACTTTATCATTGCCTTAATGTGCAGTCGAACTTGAATCTAGTGCTGACCAGCTCTACGCTGTGTCCGGGGATATGTCTGCAAAACCAATTTGAAGCCAAACTTATGGCCAGTACTTAATATATTTTTCAGTTTATTTTCTTTGATATGAAACCCATTTTTCATTTAAAGGTCATTGTGTTGGACCCCTTGATCATGCTTTCGAAGCTATCAAATGAGCGATTATTTACTCCATTAAACGGTTATTATATTTTTGATATAATATACATAAATGTAGTCAATGTTCTCATTCCTATTCATTCCTATTTATATTCATCTAATATGAAACCATTTTTGTCCACTTCCCCTCCCATTCATTCCGTTTTCTTATATTTAACTGTAATTTAATGTAAAATATTATATAAATAAAAAAATGTTTTGAAACCAGAAAACTGACGAATCCTTACATAATTTTATTCATAAGACTATAAAAGATTTGTTATATTTATTAAATTTTTCCAATTCTATTGAATACGCTTTGAAAACAACTTCTTATCGATTATTATCTGAATCTTCAAAATTAAATCACTTTTCTTACGACTGTTTTCTTATTAGACATAAAATTAACTTTTTTTTCATTAATTTAATTCAATTTAATTAAGTGAACCGAACTATGAGATTAGGGTAATGGCTGATTGGCCAGTGATAGCCATATAAAAAATGTCCAATAACTCCGTGTCTGTCCAGTGCTAATGTAGTGCGAACTTTACCACTCGAATAGGCACTACTTTCCTGAGCTGTCCAACAAATGGTTTGATTGGCAAACATCACATCATTGCTCAATACAAGCATTGAATAAGATTAATAGAATTGAGCAAGCTTATATGCCTATCTAGTTGGGAAACTTTGATTTGTGTAAATACATTGAACCAATAAATAGATTTTACATAAAATTGTTAAACAAAAGAATAAATTATGAAATAATATAATAAAGACTTACTGATAATCAAGGTATCAATAATTGATCAAATATCACATGTAATCCAAACAAGGTCTTCTAAATATGTTGAGTTTTGAGCTCTGGGATAATTGTCGCGCAATTTCAAGATAGTTGGGTTCAAATCTTTCTTACACAACTGACCCTTGTGCTTTTTTGAATACGACTACCTTGAATACATAAACTAATTAAAAATTAACGAATCAAATGACTTACAACTGAACAGATATTTATATTTGTTGTGATTAAACAATTACCAAAGAATGTCATTAATAGAGAATACTTTCAGCTGAATATATACACTGAATGTATTAAGCAATTGATTAACAGTTTTATTGTAGACTTCGGTATAAAAATGAGAAGAATTCTAAACTCATTAATCTGTTAAACATTGAACTGAAATGAAAGTGTTTATCGTTGTCTGCGTTCTCTCCGTTTGCTTAGTTGTGAGCTATGGCTCACCAATAGCTTCAGAATCGGTGGACAGTGGGGTCGCAGACAATTCCAATGTTGAATCCGGCTCTAAACCTGAGAGTGCGCTGGCTGTGAATGAACTGCAAGAGGACCAATCATGTGGGGGTGGGGGTGGAGATGGAGATCAAGGAACCGGCACCGGAGACAACGGAGGTATTGTTTGTTTTATAAATTATAACAAAATATGAATTGTCTTATTCGCTAATATTTGTCTCTGTATAAGACGGAACAGCGAACTCACCCAAGAAAGGACAGTCAAAGAAGCAGAGCACCAAGAAACATTAATCGCCTGAATACTAATCATTAATTTAATTAAAATGTTATTCTGAATAATGGCTATATTTTGTGATCAATTATTTTAAGTTGTCTGGTTAAAACAGGTATGTTGAGGGTAATCTCATGATGAATTTTGCAGGGGAAGAGGTTGTTTGCAGCTTTACATTTGATCAGTACTATACTGTAGTTCAGTTTTAAGGTTAAGTTGAAATAGTTTTATATGAAGAGATCATTTTGAGCTCATTTACAAACATTTTCGTCTTTTAGAAAGAGTTGAATGAATTGTATGATACGATTGGTTAGAATAATGAAGAGAATTATGATTAATTGACATGTCTTCAATAGAAAATCAGTACATTCTATTTGACCTAACTGACTAGTTAGAAGTATTCTTCAATCAAGAATATTCCCATCAGAGATGGACAGAGGGTGTGATTGGGGTTAAAGTTCGAAATTAGTACAGACGGGGAATCTAATGTGTGTTCAACTCTGAGTAATACCTGTATTCGTATTTTTGATATTTTCTTATCTCTTTCGATAACATATCAGTTTTGAATTAAATAAAGTTTTGAATAAAAGTTTAATTATTTATTCACAAAATTATTTTAATCCCAACTCTTGTGTAAAAGTTTTTTGATTCAAAACTGATACGAAATCATCGAAAGAGATAAGAATTTATCAAAAATAAAATAACAATTATTACTCAGAGTTGAGCACACATTAGATTCCTTGCCTGTACATACACTCCAAAGCTTCAATGATCCCATTTTAAATGTTCTATTCATTATGTCAGTACAATTTACATTAGGTATAATATACAGTATCTAAATGTGTCAATTTGATTTCATTGTATATTTAACCAAGATAATTCCATTTTTTCATCTCTGTGGACAAAACCAACTTTAATGATGTGATTATTATTTGTCAGAATTAATAATTTTTATTTACTTCTGACAAATAATAATCGCATTATTAAAGTAGCTTTTGTGCCCATTGATGGACCAAATAATTTACTTCAACGGAAATCAATTTAGGATTGAAGTGAATCAACATTTTTTAAATGAATTTCCGCTTCGTTTGAAAACAATGTTTATTATATAAAAGAAAAAAATAGTTTATTGTTTTGTATACAAAAAGCGATCAAAATCTAGATTCAAATTAATCGCATATCCGATACATTTAATCGCAAATCAGTTATGATAAGGCATTTGGTTGAATACGTAATGACAACTAATATGTGGACTAATGTCCGAAACGCAGTGATTGCTATGCAATACGTGTATAAAGAGTTGGACCGAAAATATAATCAAAACTCAACTATCAGGCACTTAAATGAAAATGACCCCGATTTAGCAAAGGATCTAAAAGGAAAGGTATGTTTAATAACAGGTGGTTCCAGTGGTATAGGTGCAGAAGTGGTTAAGGTATTGCTGAGAAAGGACTGTCACGTTATCACCACTTCTACTGCTAAAACGGATGAAGACTTGAAGAAACTAAAGGAGACTTTGATGGCAGACGTTCCTAAAGACAAGGGCCAGTTAGAAGTGTGGCGCCTGGATCTCAGATCTATGAATACAGTCGTCAAATTGGCCAATAGGTTCAAAGAGACCAAACTGCCGCTCAATTACTTCATAGCAAACGCGGGAATAATGTTTCGGCCGAAGAGCATAACCGCCGATGGATTTGAAGAACATTTTGCTATCAATTATTTGAGTCATTGTCTGCTAATCGATCAGATCATGGATACAATGGTGGAAACTGGCCGACAGAGCCAATCAGAAAGCCGTATAGTATTGGTTACCTCTGCGGCCCATAAGTGTGCAAACCTTCGTCTGAATGATCTGCACCAACAGTCGACTCCATACTCGCCATACTTTGCGTACTTTCAGTCCAAACTCGCAATTGTTATGTTCGCAGAGCGTATGACTCGTTGGCTCAGCGATAAAGGGGAAGATTGGAGCAAGCACATTACAATCAACAGTGTGCACCCGGGCATTTGCTATAATACAAATCTATTATCGCACATATCAGGAATTAAACTCTTGCAACCAATGGCTGTCCACGCATTCCGAGTGAGTTTCCATTCAAATCAAACAAAATTCTTTACTTATTATATTAGCGCTTAATTGAGCCGTTCATTGCCAGAACATGGGCTCAAACATAATGAAAACATATAGAAACACAATGTGTTCAGTAATTTCATTCTGGTTAATTGAAGAATAAGTTGAGAGAAAGTTAATTGTTATTCCTTACAGAATATATATCAATAAAATTGCTTTTTTTAATTAATGTCAAAATGCATGCAATATATAGACCACTGATTTACTGTATCTTTAGTCAAGTACTCTATGAGAGGCTCGTTAGGAAAACGAACGGTTCAATTGAGGATCAGATATACAGAACAGTCCAACCATTCATAAATATCCGCACATTTATTATCATTATTTTAAAATTATGTTCTCTAATGGAGATCCAGCACAAATCTATTTGCAAAAATGATGAGGGAATGCAAGTGTTATGTGAGACTCATGAGTCATGACTAATATAGTGTCAAAATATGAGCTTAAGTTGAATTCAATTTTATATTAAAATATTGTTTGCATCAGAAATGAGAATCTTTTGGTGTTATTAATTGAATTTCACTAAAATATTGATGCATTCATTTTTTACTCACATATAAGAAATATGGATACGAATTGTCTGGACCTGTCTTTCATTAATCATTACAGTAATGTGTATATTATGTAAGCCCTGAGAGAGAGAAAGATTTGTCATCTTTTGATAGGAATTTTGTATTCTCTTTGTGCACAAAGTCCGGTCATTTCTGACTCTAATTCAATTGTCGGAATCTAAACACTATTTCCTCTATTATTCTCTATATATAACTAATAATTAATAACTATTAATATATATATAACTATTTTCTTATTTCTCTTCGCATTTCACTGCTATTTCTGTGATATTTTTTGGCAAATAGTCGGCCAAAGAAGGCTCAGAGACGACAATATACGCAACTCTCTCATCGGAAATGAAGGGAATAAGTGGTAAATACTTAGAGGACAGCGCTATAGAACAGCCGTCGATCGATGCAATCAATTTGGAGAATCAGAATAAGTTGTGGTAATATTCTGTTCACTCTATGAACACAAATCTTATAATAGTTATGAAAAGACAATAAAATCCTATTTTCGCTAATCAACTATTATTATCCGCATATTAAGGGATATTTCTTGGAGTTCACTTGATAAGTGGGCAACTCACCAGTGGACACAACTCACCTGAGCTCAAAGCATCCGTTGCACTAATGGATTAAAGAATTGCTGAATACTTATTAAATAATAGGTTTAGTATTTTTAGACTAAAATGCTTTTCTCCTCTAATTTCATATAATTTTTAGAATACAGACTAATCTTATGCAAGACTTTAATCTAAATATTATGTATTCATTCATTTAATTCGCGAGTAAAGAAAGTTAAGTCAAATTAATATCAATATTGACTCTTATTTCAATCTAATTTAATACTTATAAGTCGTTTCTCATTCGAGAGCTCATTAAGAGAGTGATCGATAAATAGGATTCTTATAATAAAAGAAGAATTGTATGAAATTGAAAATTAATTTCGGAATATATTTAATAAATTATAATTTTATTACGAAATAAATAAAAAAATGATGTTTTGTATATTTTTTTGTTAAACGACATGTCATATAAAATAAATAAATGAATAAAAATTTTTAATGCAATGAATTCGGCGAATAAATGAAAAATTTCTTTATAAGACAAGAAAATAGTTTATATTATTTGAACATAAGTTTAAAGGTTTTATATCAGAAATGTGTTGAAAATAAAATATAATATCAGAAATATAGGCGACACTAATTGATATCTACTCTGGGCTAAAATTCTTATATAGATTTCATATAACATATATATATATATATATTGGTATTGTATGCTCTGAATCGCATCCGTCTTCAGATGAATCTAATTAAAAGTTGGCATAAGTTATAAGAAGAGACTATTTTAAAAGGCTTTCTCTTTTGAGTTAATAATTGAATAATAAATTTCAAAGAATTGGAGCGAAGAATGAAATTATTATTTAATTATTTAAATTCACTGTCACTTCACCAGAGAATACATTTATTCTTTGGATTCATTTTTGTTCCGGCTTTACAGTTGAAAGCTTCGGCAAACTTATCAAAGTTGGCCAGGGATGCATTCACTCGAACTGCTTCCGGGGAATGTTCGTCCGTTTTGAGTGACTCCATGATTGCTTCCGGCATCATATTAGAGCACCACATCTGCCGGTGCAATAGTACTTAGTATATTAGATAACTTTAATTAATAATTCTATTATACAATTAATTCAGCTTGATACTCTGCATTAATTTTCTTAAAGCACTACAATGGCTATGTTGCTTTGATTGCACAACTTACCAGGTACAATCAGGTACAATCAAAATCAAATATTGGTATTTCGCAAATTTTAAAATGATTTTTGGAATAAAATTAAAATCAATTACATTTGCAAATGATATGAAGAATAACTGCTCCTCGTTAAATTGTTCCATAGTACCAGGCAAGGGCATGAAATCTTCCTGGCGATTTTTGCGATTTTTTTGATACCTTTTTAATGCCTTTTAAAGTTACGAATGATTTAATATAAATACAATTTTCGTTAATCATTAAAAAGATTATTATTTGAATGAATCGAATGACTCACTCGATAGGCCTCCCGCACACCCCCATTGTCAGCCAGGTTCTCATTCAAAGTTCGACTTCCATTAACCTGAAAAGTAAATGCAATCAATAAAAGCAAATATGAAGTGAAGTAAACAAATATAAAAGTGATGACTGAATGACTGACCGACACATTCTTGGGATAACTGAACCGATTGTACTGATTGACAAAGCATTCGCTTTTCTTTAGGAATATTTCTCGCGTTGTGTTTGTCCACCAGTTTCTTAGGTTTCCGCGCGAATCGTATAGACTTCCTATAAATTAAAATCGTTGTTAGCAGACAAATAAAGCAATATGATGTGGATGCTTTTAATGATTAGAGCTCAGGTGTGCAGTTTGCAACAGTGCTGCTATAAATATGAATTGAAACACACCTTTAATATCGAGTGAATGTGTCATCTCATGGCCGATAATCATTCCAATTGATCCCAAATTCATAGCCCTATGAATAGGAATATATCGATTATTTTAACTATATTTATATCATTCACTAAATCATAGCTACATTTGTATTGTGTCTACTCTTAAGCAAATAAAATCATTTTCTTATACTGTAATAGGATTTGTTATAAATCTAATAAACTTTATATAAATCAATGTTTTCATTCATGTTGATCGGACACAAGGAGCCCAAGGCGTTCCACGAACCCAAAGAGTGATCACAATTACGGTAAATCAATAAAGTTATGTTAAATATTGATGTGCAAGGGATAGCAAAAAATACTAGGAATGTGCAAGGTCGATCGAGAAAGAGGGGTATAGCAGCAGGTAAATTGGCGAATTTTTGCCTCAATTGCCTCAGGGGCATAGGAAGGGGTAAAATGGCGGACAAGATGCCGCCACAATAGCCCCAAAAATGTCGATTTTGACCAAATTTCGACCAAGTTCAACATAATATGGTTAAATTCAGCCTTAATTTAGTTGATCTAAAGCTAAATTTAGCAAAAATTCAGTCAAAATCGACGAATCTTTTGAATTTATTTGATTGAGTTTTATAATTTTCTCGTTCGTAAGTATCTGAGTTTATGTTACCGAAATTGGCGTACCTTGCACATCATTACTAATAAAACTTATTTTATATTAATACTTCTACTTTGTGCTAATAAAGTGATTTATAAATGTAAACCCTATTATTAATACAACCGTTTCGGTCAATACCTGATTACTCGGATTCATTGATTGATCAAAATCTGAGAACAGTATTACAATATTGAGTACAGGTATTGAAATAAAGGTAATCTGATATTAATTATGAATACTACTACTGCCTATAAAAGCCACAATAATTATAAGCTCTACAATGCAATTGATTATTGCATACATATATCGAAAAATTATATTTTTTTTTTTGGTTACTAGAAATCAAAAAAATATTATAAATATATTTCTAACTATTATTGTGTACTTAAGAGCAAAAATTGAAGAAAATATTAATACATAGATTGTACTCACATGGGTCGTCCCATTAAGTAGAAAGGATACTGGGCTATTGCTGCCGGAAAGTCTGAAAAATAATCGACAATTTAAAATATATGAAAAAATAGTCATTGATTACTGATTTAATATAAAATATAATTTTTCAATTCATTCCAATTATGAAACTTCTTTGTGATTAATGGTCTGAATATTAAAATTCTGTATAAATAGCTTACAGAACACGAAAGCCTTTAATTTATTTGAAAAGTATAAGGCTTTCACTTGAGCTAACTTTACTGAAAATATTATTTCATTGAATAAACTTTGATATGATTATGCAAGAATTCTTAGCAAGCTTAATTGAGTTAGAACCTGTACTATTCAAATAAATCTGTTGAAGAAATCTAACGAATACTGAGTTCCCAAATGCGAATCCATTATCGTTAACCATATGCTTAATCTCATTAATGTGAGTCCGATATTAATCTCATAAAAAATATGTAATATTAACCAAAATTACTGAACACTAATAAAAGTTCTAATGATTATTAACTGAATGGCATATACTAGTATAAAAAATTGGCGCAAAATGTGAGCAAAAGTCAGAGATAGGCAATGGGTCCGACGACAGGGGGGGGGGTAAGCCAAAATTTTTGGACAGGGGGGGTACAGGTAGGGGTACAGGTAGGGGCACAGATAGGGGTAAAAAATTTCCGTACAAAAACTGCAGAAAATGCAATATTAGGTTAAAACGCGCGTAAAATCGCATTTTTTGCATTTTCACCATGTTATTTTATAGAAATGATCAATTTTTTTTGAAAAAATTTTTTTTTGTAAAAAAATATTTTTTAACTTTTCCATTTGCGTCGTATAATCCGTTTTCCTTTCTATCACTATTGAATGCATACATTT